>NQII01001126.1:112521-132679 GCA_002778355.1 Clitarchus hookeri | reverse complement strand
CGTGGCATGGACTCGACTAATGTCTGAAGGTATGCAGGAGGCACCTCATACCATGAAACCTGCAGCGCAGTCCACAAATCCAATCTGCGCCAATTTGAGAAAGGGTTGCACGTCTGTCACGTTTAATGATTCTCGTCGTGAAATGGTCGTACCCGAACATCGAAATGTTATCGTTACCTTGAAGATGCTATGACCCATATCTCGTGCGCCGACTATAACACCACGTTCAAACTCACTTAAATCTTGATAACCTGCCATTGTAGCAGCAGTAGCCGATCTAGCTGCCGACTGCATCGCGTTACTCTGATTGGTTTCATACCTCTGTTATTTGCATACGCACGCCTATACCAGTTTTTTTTTTTTTTTTTTTTTTTTTGCTCTTTAGTGTAAGTGTTAAGGGTTAAATTTAATTTTGCCTTGTAATTCATCTATAAATTATAAAATTTATTTTTGTAATAAATATGAATAAAATATGAGAGAAAATGGGTGTTTTGGTAATGCCTAGTAATTTTCTAGGCCGCGGTGAGGTTTATTCTACTCAGGTTGGGAAGCTCGACGCTTTTAGTTTGGCAACTAAAAATCTTTGCACTGATGTCGCACATGTTCAGAATTTTTCCGTTTTGTATGTTAGTAAATGCGGAAATTGCAGTTTTCGTACAATATATATAGCCTAATTGTAAATAAACTTCCTATTTCCATTGTGTTAGAACTTAAATAGAGAATGAACTTTGTTCTTCGCACTAAAGTGGAAATATAACGAAATTTGTTCACATGATGTGTAACATTCTGATTCTGTTGTTAACTGGATTTAGTAAACTGTCATGTTAAACAATTATGTACTTATAACAACTGAATCGTTAACAAAAATAGTGAAATGGTCAGAAATATCATTTTAGAGCTTTCCTGAGCAGATTCAATAAGGGAAAGCAGAAACGTACAAAGTTCCTTTTGACGACTGCTATATTTATTTTGCACTTGAATTCGAAAACTTTTCCCACTGAAATAAGCTTCTTTATGAACGCTCAATGCCAAACACAGTTGTACTTTTACAGTTCGCTCTTGTAAACACTATTGGAGGGCGTGAAAAATAGTTACAACATTTAGTTAATACTTAAATATTTCGTCTGGGACATAATCATGTATTGCAATTCGAGTCAAACAAAAACTTTGATATACAAATAAATATATATTGACAATTTACCACCAGCTTAGAAGTGATCTGTTTGGAACATTAGCGGACTTTGCGGTGGAAATATTCCCTTTGCCAAACTCTCCCAGAAGAAATCTCGTTTTGTTCCCAACCTGAGTAGAATAAACCTTAGCCAGTAGAATAAACCTTAGCTGCGATCACACGAGTGGTCTAAACGTTTTTATTGTAAATTCGTTCGGAAGCCATGTCTGTGCATGTTTGCGAAAGGAACCAGTTACAGTGGATATAACTGTATGCAAACGAAAGGAAATCCTAACCACGAAAACACGCTCCCTTCATTACTTATTTTTGCTTCCAACACTCATCAAGGCTAAGTATTTTATTAATTTTAACAAAACTTACCTTATTTTTATTGTAACAGCATAGCGAAAACTGTTTTAAGAGCTTATTGTTTATTTCAAGGAATACAGATATCCCAGTCAAATTCAGCCATTTTATGAAATGCATGACTATCCCTCCGAGCAAACAAAACAGAAAACTGGAAAAGCCATTCTGAATATCAGAAACTGTCCTAATTTTCAGCATGAGCTATTTCTCTCGTTGAATTTTTTTGCTCACGAAAGAGCAGCCGTAACTGACAAATGTAGTTTGAAAATACGCCAAAAGATAGAGCTAAGTCCAGTTGCTGTTTTGGGAATTCAAAACAACATTATACCTATTTGAATATTTAAACAGTAAAATTCGTACAATTATTTTACTTAAAACAGATNTCTCTCGTTGAATTTTTTTGCTCACGAAAGAGCAGCCGTAACTGACAAATGTAGTTTGAAAATACGCCAAAAGATAGCGCTAAGTCCAGTTGCTGTTTTGGGAATTCAAAACAACATTATACCTATTTGAATATTTAAACAGTAAAATTCGTACAATTATTTTACTTAAAACAGATAAAAACATCGCACCATCTAGTTCTATGCACACTACCTTCTTCAAAAATATTGGTATTAAAAATAACCTAAAAAGTGTGTGCAAACTGTTTCCAATTAAACAAAACAACTGAAACGGAAATTTTGCAGTGCATTCAACTAAATTAACTATATAGTAAAGAATTCTACCCTTTAGAGATAGTGTCAACAAAAACTTATTAATTGTCTCCGAACTTTAAAATAAAGTTACATCATGACGTCACGAAATCAAAGCCAATCACAAACAGTGTTTCATCTCAATCCTAGTTCCTAACCAAAATAAAGAGATCTATGATCGGAACCCGGCAGTTCACGTTGGTACAACACTCGTACATTGGAGCTCGGATCCAACTGAAGATCATGTTGGAACCAAGATCTTAGGATCTTGTTTCAGGGCTGTTAATGGTGCAACCGGGCATTAGCAGCCAATGAGAGCGCAACACAGAAGAAAAGTCGTTCCGATGTACTTACACGACATGTGCACTTTGAACAAGACGTGACCTTGATCGGAACATGTGCGGAGCCAGAGTAACAGAGTGCACTGCTTAACATGTTTGAAGTGAAGTACAATATTGTGTCCCGTGTAACCGCCTCGGAGGCGGAGGAATGGGCTAGTTAGAAATTAAGCACGGCTTAAAAAAAAGTTGGAAGCAACAATGAATGGAGTATACCCGACAACTCATCATACAAGTAATGCTTTAACAACTTACTGAAAATATTAATACAAAAATTTAATATTTACACCTTTATAGCGTGTACAAGTTAGAAATAAGTTAGTAAAAAATACTTTATTTTGTTTTAAAACGAACGAGTTGAATCACAGAACACGGGATAAAACAGTATGGGAAAACGGCATTATCAAGATTAAGAATAGTACATATATAATTGGAAATGTTTGATGGCCAATACCCATGTAGGATATAGTCATGAACTACAGCTTGCGAATCACTGGTCTAGAAATGAATGCAAAGAAAAAGTTCGTAACAGTACACTATATATATAGAATGTATAGAATATATAATGTTTAAATATATATAAATTAATTTCCGACGTTGATTTTCTTTGCTTTGCCGGTAAAAAAAAATTCATATATATATATATGAATTTTTTTTTTTTTTTTACTGGCGAAGCAAAGAAAATCAACGTCTGAAATTCATTTCCTGACAGTTTTGTTCTTTCGGAGAGCTAATTGGATTGGCAGTAATTGCACAGCGAGTTAGTTTTACGTTGACGCGTAACAGCTCGGATGCTTCTGTGGTTGAGAGCCGACCTCCGTAGTCAATGAAAGGATTATCACGACCTGAATACGACGCGTGAAGGCAGGAGACTTATCTCCAGCTTTGAATCACCCGTCGCCAACACACTTGCTACAAACACGTGGCCCGACAATATTTTTCCAGTACTCAGGTTTATTCTACTCAGGTTAGGAACAAAACGAGTTTTCGTATGAGAGTTTGGCATCGGGAAAATTTCCGCTGCCAGGTGCGCAGTGTTCTAAAACGGTTTCAATTAAAATTTTAAGCTACATGAATAATAATAGAGAAATATTTTACTTGGTTACGTAGTTATTTTATATTTGATTCATAATTATTGCAATTATTTTGTTATTCAACCTATGAAATGCAACACATGTGACACTAGCGCTTGCATAATGGCGAAAAGTTTTAGTTGTAAAACTAAAAGCATTGGCTTCCCAACTTGAGTACAATTAACCTTACTTTTTTATAAAAATTAGCTCGCTTATCAACCGTGCAGCAACCCAGTTTAAATGGGGAAACGACGTTAAAGAAATTCCATCACAATGCTTCAGTTTTAAAGCCGACCTTTTCTAACAAAAAGTGCTCTACGTGGCATTGCTTAAGGAATACTGGCATGTTAAGAAGTCTTGCCAATTTTTGTGTTAATTTTTTTTTAGGGACTTGAACATTAAAATTTACATTTTACAAAATAAAATTTATGAATAAACATTTTTTTTACAACTTCTTAACGTGGCAGTATTGTCTAAGAGAGTTGCGTTACAATTATTTTAGTTGGAAACAAGTATCTTTAAACTGGGTTCCCTGAGAAGGAATTTCTATAACATTGGTCCCGCATTTAAACTCCTTGGCTACAGGCCTGGTATGGAGAACCTTCAACTTCAGTTCATTATATTTGCTTGAAATGTGGGCCATAGAAAGTGGGCTGATGTTTCAAACCACGTATTTACGTAATAAACACTGTTCTAATCTGCAACCCGATCGACGTTTTCCAAGTGCTACTGACAAAAAACGCATTCCAGTGCTGCAGCACGGAAGTAAGTTACTCGCGTTGCTGCCTTGCACACTGCCATCGGAGCGCACTGGCAAACAGATTTCGTTGGATCATACAACATTTGTTTGCCAGAATCAAATAATTTGTTTGTATAGGGACAATAACATAATTTGGTGTTCGAAACCAAATTAATTTGATGGTTTATTTATTTGCAATCATTTGGCTTGTATGGTAGAACTAAATATTTTGCCGCTTCTACCTAATCTTCCGGAAGTACCTCTGTACCCAACTAGCTATTGGCCTCACGCTGCAGCGCATGCATAACGACTAAACAACAAACTCATGATTACGTCACAATATTATTTCTGCCAAAATTTGGCAATGAAAATATTGCGACGTAAACACGAGTTCGTCTGTAGTTGAGCCGCTTTGTCTGTACTGCAGTGTAAGGTCAATCAGTAGCTAGTTGGTTATGAAGGTACTTTCGGAATTTTATTTTTAAAAACATAAACTAGAAACCAAGAATTTCATTGGTAGGGGAAGTTTCCCCAGGCTCCCGCCTACATGTTGCTTGAAAAGCGTTGCAGTGTGTTTGAAATACTCGTTTTTCTATTAAACGTGCGTCCAATGTTCTCATGTAAGAAAAGAACACACACTTCAGACGAGAGCTGTTGAGTATTTTCAAGACGTCACGCACGTTAGAAACGCCATTTCAGAGTACTCCATGAAGGATAAAAAACACAAAACTACCCAAGAGCCATGCACTAAATCTTCATACCGACTTTCCATCAATAAAATAATAGGGTTACCGCTGAAAGTCCCATAGGTACACGCAAAGCGATGAGACCACTGCGCGCCAGTTCAGAGCCTTGCACTTAGTGGCGATGGTGCACTTGATGCGCGTGGCAGTGTCGGTCTTATCGCCTCCGCGCTGCTCGGCATTACACGCGGAAAACAGCTCCAGGTAGGCGGGAGGTTCGTGGCACGAGCAATATGGAGGCGGGGAAGCGGGATCACACGGGCCATAGTTTGGCCATGAAGCTATTCATACGAGACGACACAACAAGGAGCGCGAACAGTCGTTTCCGCACAGTGTTATGTGAGGAGTGCTCGTTCGAAAAGTATGTAACGTCTGTTCAAAACCTTTACACATCAACAATATTCCATCTTCGACACTCAAACATCCATCAATGAGTTCATTCAAATGTGGTTGGTATTTCGCCGAGGTCACTTTACTAAGTATTGTAATCACCTTCCCGTTCGCCTGTATTTTAACATTAGGTGAACTCACAATCTAAATGTGTTTATGGCGTTTGTGTTGACGGGAAAAGGGGAAAAAAATTAGCGTGATTACCTATTCCAACTCAATTTTTAGAACTGGCCCATTGTTGGTGGCTAATCTGGTGGCTATAGTCTATTCGCAGCTTTTCCACACTTTTTTATTCTAACCTTTGAAAAATTACTTCATGTATGACGTGTATAGTTCTTAATATGCTATGTATCACAGGCGGTTTATACTTCTGTTAACTAAAGAGCACCTTTTTTTTTGGTTAAATAGAACTTTTTTCTTATATTTTATTTATAAATTATATTATATTACGTTTATAATTAATATGAATAAAAACAATGATAAAACAGATGTGTTCGTAACGCGTAGTAAGAAATAGTTCTATTACAAAATATTATTTATTTTTGGGATATGGAAACTATTTATTCTGGCTTGCAAAGACATCACGTTTTTAGCGTAAATTTGTTACGTTTAGGGTATAAAGTTGTTATAAACAGAATGGTTTCTTTGGAGGTGTAACCAAAACGCGAAATTCTCAGTGGCGACTAATACTTGGTATCAACTGTTTCCGAACAGCTACCGTGTTGTTATCTGATCGGGTCACGCACAATGGAGCGCCTCTTTCGGCACCTCAAATACGTTAGCCAGAAATGAACCATATTAAATATCGATGTTTCTAAATGTTTTTATCATCAGATGTACCCGAAGACATGCAATGTAGATGTGTACGTATTGTAACATAAATATTGCATGTGTAATATTTTTCTGACATATTGTCTGTTTGTATATTTAAAAAAAGGTATAACACAAAATAAAAATAAAATACGAAACAAATAAAACACTGTTTTTCTCACGTCAGGGAAGGGAAGGCATAACCACTCCACATTAAGGTATATTACATTTTGGAACTGGTTTTGTTGGGCTTATTCAGTTGGACTGTGTTTTTCCCCCATATCAAGATTGTATGAGACTAGCTTTATGGCGGTGGTGGTACACATTTTTCTGATACTACGTGTTAGCCCCTGGATCATTTGACGGCCCCTTTCAATGTAACGAGGAACCGTAGAGTAAGCCCACTGACTTGATAGCATCTCGCTGGCAAACAAAGTTTACTGTTAAGCACGTATGCCACGATGGAAGATTTCATGGCAGATTCCATGCAAGCCTGCATGGCAGCTTGTTTGGATGGTACTATGGAGGATTTGGCCGACTGCTGACCATTTTCATGGATGTTTTCGTAATTGGCTCTTGTGCAATATTCGATGGAAGGTTTTTACAAGGTTGAAATTTTAGCCAATCATAGAAGAGGGTAGTAGTCATTTTGTTTATTGTATTTTAAGAAAGAGGAAAAAACTTTTAAACACGAATAAATAGTAAATAAAAAAGCACGAAAATGTTTACTAGTTCTATAGTGATTGAGGTAAACATCCGTGTTTATTTAACACAAAAGTAGTAGTTATAACCACAAAACTCTGTGCATGAACACATAATGCTGAAGTCGTGAGTGTAAATTGTTCCTGAACCACAGTCGCAGTTGTACATCATACAAAACACGCTCGCCTTTACTTGCACGAAAACAAGTATACTTGGATAGGTTATTCCAAAGAACCCTCCATAACTGTGTGCATGCAGGCTCAAGTCAGCTACTGCCCGAGCCTGCACGGAAAATGTTATCGTTGCATACAGGCTTTACTCTTCGTACGGAATATTACGATGCGTGTTTGTCATCACTGCCCAGGCAAGAGTGACAACATTAACTTGTCGGAAATACTGTCATTACAATAAATCATTTGCCATAGATTTGAAGTAACTTTAAAATTATTTTATGTTAGCATATACATATGTTCCTGTTTACATACACTTGGCTTGTCTACAGTGAGAAAATAAATTGAAGTCTCAGAGTCTGCTATGTTGACATCGTAACTTTAAAACAATTAAATGCATTTCTAAACAGAAGTTTGCAAGAGATGGCAACACCGCCAGGCTTTCTTGCAGGAATGCTGCTGATGTCCGGTATTTGTTTATCATGTATAAAAATATATGGTTATAATAATGGAAAAAATGGTGTTATTGTGCAGATACAGTCATTTGCAAATGTGTAACACACATGACAGCTTCTTTGTAGGCCTGGATGTCAAACCTCACTGACAGCGCGTGCAGTACTAGTGTATATTCCACTGAGAACTGGGATAAGCGACATTGAAATAAATGTAGCACACGCGGATTGATACGTCTAAGCTCACCACGAGAAATATGCACTTTCAGAGTTTTCTTAATAGAGAAATTGTGCTTTAATGAAAGTTTGCGTCGCGACAATCGTTAGTGCCGCCATTACTAGGCAATTTATTGTAATCTCGTTCGGTGGTTAAAACGTTTTTAGGGGTGGGTCACATGGACATAAATACAGAGATTTTACCGATCATGTAATCCTTCGAAACTGACATCGGCATTCGTGACTTGGCACCAATCCTGCTTATCACTTGTTTGAAATTTAATTCTTCTTTTCGCTATGTAACTATTATGTCTTGATACCGTAGTTATAAATAACCATGTTTAGTAAAATTGTTTGTTTCGATAAACATTCGTGCATGGTGAGAATTAAAAAATAATCGACTGTGTTTTGTTTGTTTTGTTGCAGGTGAGTGTTAAGCAATATCTCCGGTGTGAATTCGATTCACCTTGATGTGGATTAATATGAAAACTACTTCGCAAAGAAGCTAAGCAGTTATATGAGCGTGAGTCAAACATTCATTTTATTGTAGTACCAGTCTCACTTATCTACAACAGTTCGAAGAAAGTCACACTTCCGTCGTTATACTTTTAGACCGTGTACGAAATTGCACTTTTTAATTTACTGAAAGGTAACGTGGCTCGAATTAGTAGTCTAAAATAATGATTATTGTATTTTAGTATTTTTTTTTTTGCAGTTTTTAACAAAACTTACTTAAATACTTATCTACCAAATTGCAACCATCGCTGAACACGTGACTGCCGACAGCTTCTGAATTTGACACGGCTATTATGATACATGTGTATTAATACTTAAATACTTATACACTATATGGTCAATTCGAACACATCCACAGTTTCATTCGGCTCAGCTCTTGTCCCATATTGAAGCCATGCTGTTTGTGTCAATACCGCACCGCCTTCTATCAAATTCTAAAAATATAAGTTTTTTGTTAAATATAAGTAAAGTTTTCCGCAAGAGGAAATATAATATTTAATAAGTATTATTCATAAAAAAAATAGTTTTAGCGGACATTATATGTTTAATCTTTAATGTTTTCCATTACTTAATTTTTTCGGATTAAGTTCCTGGTACAGCCATACATTTCTGGGCTACAGAATGCAAACCACATGACTAGCATGAATGTTTCATTAGTCTGTGGTAACGGCTGATCAAAATCTGAATATCTGAATGATCATTGTATTGGAGTTACGCGTGTGCCTACGTTCCTTAGATTGAAATTTGTGTCACATTTATATTTCGTCACATTGTAAAAGTCATAACTGGGTGGAATCTAAAATGTAAATACATGTATCTCTTGGTGACTTTTTAAATTTGTAATGATGAGCAGTTAACTTGGAGATGAGGCAGCTTTTACATAACTACTTTTATGTTTTATCGGTATATACCGTTCACAAAATGTTTAACGGAATTCAAACTAATTTACACACACGTCTTACAAACAAAATTGTCCATTGAAAAGTCTTTGCGGTGAGAAAAAAAAATGATTCTAACCTAAAACAAAATCTCTAAAATAAATCAACAAAGTGAACTAAAAGTTGTTTTTTTATTGATTGCTCCGTGCAATGGAAATAAAACATTGCAGAAATACAAGTTTAATTGTTTTTGTCATTTGTCACAGTAATGGTACCAGTGGCAAAATGTATTTCACTGGCACAAGTACATGAGTTGAAGAGTAAACACGCGTAACAACTGAAAGGTAATCCAATACGTTGTATACAAAGAGGTCCGTAATAAAAATAATTAATATTTATTTCATTTAGTACACGCGCGCGAAGCCTCCGACTGATTGCTAGCACTTACCTACATAAACTTTGCTTTGCAGTCACTTTTAAATAAATCTAATTATTTCTGTTGCAGGGCAGTCATTGGAAAAGCAGAACGAGTCCACTAATATCAATTGCCCAACAATACAACGTGTTCGGAAAGCAAACGTTCAAACTTCGGGAGGCGATTCCTTATGAAAAAACAAAGTCGAAAATATACGGGACACCACATACCTAGCCAGAATACTAAAGGAGATATGAGCCTGTGAAAATTGGGTATTGAAAACGCATTTTTGCTGAATGCCAGCAGTATGGATGGCGGCGAAGTACCTACAGTACGTCCCACACTGCTGAATGGGACACGCCTATTTGGCGCTCTATGGAGCGTGTACTAGTGGAGGGCAAGTCATTGATGTGCTGACGTATCACTTCCTCAAGCCGAACAGTGCGCGCAGACCGAGGACGGCCAGCATTACGCATGTGTCTCTGCAACATGGGAAGCATAAGTCACCTTTCTGTTGCAAACTTTGTAGGAGTTTTACAAGGCATCCACAAAAATGCGNGTTTTTGCAACATGGGAAGCATAAGTCACCTTTCTGTTGCAAACTTTGTAGGAGTTTTACAAGGCATCCACAAAAATACCTTTTCAAAACCCAATTTTTATAGCCTTATAGATCCTTTAATATTCTGTTAAGTAAGTTATGTGGTGTCCAATATATTTTTTACTTTATTTTCCTGAAATTTGGGTGTTTAATTTTCGAACATGATATATATCAATAAATATATTTATTTATTTATATATTCTATCAAACACAAATAAAGTGTCTAATGAATCCTTAATTTTATTGATATCGAGCAATGAGTGACCACAAGAATGTTCCCTTCAGTATTGCAATTAATCACAAAAAAATTGGCAGCAAGGACTAATAATAATTAGGTGATGTTGCAGTAATTAACTGAGGCGAGTGTACACACGTAAACATTTTTGTATGGATTAAACTCGTTAGCTTAAATCATCGTTCCGTTTGAACAGTGTATAAACGAAAGGGTATCAGCTTGGCCTTGAGAGCACAAACTGAAAATAGTTTAAAGGCATAAATGATGGTTTTTTAAGTACAGTTAATAATGGTGGCTGGAACGTGTTTCAAACAAATGCCATGTTTATATAAAAGTAAAAATCTTCACACATTCAAGGGCTGACTCTTCAGTGCACAAGCCACGCTGCTACGGTGCTTGTGACTTACAACACAAAATATTAGCGGTGGCTTCTTATTAGGCTGCTCACGGTTACTTGAGTACTTTCTAAAGCACTGCTTAACATTTACGTTTCTCCTCACTTTGTTACTTTATCAAGTGGAATCGCGGATTTAGTAGGAACATAAATGCATTACAAATTCCCCAAAACTCCAGCGCTAATGTGTGTAAAAAAAAAAAACCTCATTTGCCATTAATTTCAACAGTGCACTCGCGATACAGCATCAAAACTTACAACTGTCTTACTTAATTTGCGACCAATTTTATTTGGTGTCAGTAAGGAAGTGTGTGCAATAGCATAAGGTCAGTTAACAGGCATCTATTTATTTTTCAATGGCTGATTTCGAAAGTACCCACTTTACCGTGAACAGACTGTAATTAGAATAAGTATACCGAAGGAAGTCAAAGAGTAAACAATGAATATACTCTGACTAATGTTCACTCAATTGCCACCACAAAGTTAATACTTGTCCACCTTCGGCACCAAGGGCGACGCGAGAACGTCGTGGCAATACTTCCACTAGGTGCAGATATGTATAGGCTGTTCACGGTAAAATGAGCACTTTTGAGAACTCTACTTAAAATTTACTTTTTTGCACATATATATTCTTCCACCACATGCAAAATTAACGTTACCAAGGGTCTCATCACTTTATTAGTGCAAAGTGCGTCGGTCACGGGCAACTGTTATTGTTTTTAAAAAGCTAACATTTTACAAATGCTTTTATTCTTACACTTATATGCATTTAAAAAACCAAAAGCAAAATAAAACATTTTAGAATTCCCAAATGTTTACACAACAATTGAAATTTAACGTTAACACGTGGAACTACTTTCTCGTCCGTCGTTGCCAACTTTACTGGGCGCGTGGCAGTCAATGCACCAGTTAAAATATATGCAGGTTTAAAAAGTGGCATTTTTCAAAGGTTGGTTTCAAAAGTGCTCACTTTACCGCGAACAGCCTTTGTACACGTGAATGTGACACCACGGAGTCTGGTGGCAGCTCGGCGAGCCGACAAGGGTCGGTGCAGGATGCAAGAATCGAACGATCCATTCTGCTACATCCGACAGATGTTCAACGGGACCAAGATCGGGAGACTTAGGATGCCAATCCGTATGGAAAATCTCGTTAGAATGTTCCATGTACCATTCATGCACAGTCCTATCCAGGGCCGGACTTAGAGACCCAGGGCCCCTAGGCAATTACAGAGTTCGGGCCCCCTTTTTGCTAAGTTCAGACAAGTTTAGAATGTGCGCGTGCGTGCAGTGCGGAACCAAACAATATGTACCGACGTAATTGGCGACACAAAGATTACGCGCTAGACATTGGAGAGACGGAATTCCTACAAAAATCAAAAATAAATATAATCAAAATCTTTAAATTAATAAGAATTTTTTTTTTGTTTACATAGACATGTGCTAGACTTTTCCTGAACTTTACGTAGGCTAAATTTCATCAATAATAGACTAAAATGCCTCACATATCACCAAAAATTCGAAATTAATAAAAATTAAAAATTTTTAGACCATATTTGTCCAGTGGGCTAGATGTCTCCTAGACTAAATTGCTAGATCAATGCTAAATCACGGATGCATCAAATATTTTTACACGGGTCAATAAAATTATCCAATTTTCGCTACTGTAATAATAAATAGCGCTGTCTTGTCCTGTATCCTCTATTAATTTAATTACTGTTGTATATTTGTACTTTCCTATTTGATTTTCTTGATAAATAAAATTAAAAAAANTGTTCACCTAGTAGGAAGTCCGGCACTGGTCCTATCTCAGTGGCACCGTGAGTTGTCGTCCTGAATGATTCTGTCGTTCTGAGAGATCGTGTGTGGGGCACCGCGCCAGCTACAGTACAGTAAGTAATGCTGTGATGAAGGCAGTAAATTATGCATTGTAAAGATCCACATGTGATATATCATGTAATGGCAGTATCGCAATGATATATAGCCGATTAACGGTTTTTTCGGACGTTTTGAAACAAACCTTTGAAAAATCACCCCATGTATTAAGTGTTTAGTTATTTCCTAAATGTGGCGTGATCAAGCGTTTTACACCTCTCTTAATACAGACGTATCCTATTTTTCGTTAAATTAAAGTTTTACCTATATTTTATTTATACATTATAATATTTATTTTAAAGTAAACACGAATAAAAACGGTGAGAAGAAATCTGTGTTGGTAGCGCCGAGTAAGAAATAGTTCTCATGCAAAATATTATTACAACTGAGTGCTCACGAATTCAGTGCGTTGACCTTTGGTGTAATTTACTAGGCCTAGTTAAGGTTGGTTTGCACGAGGCGGAGGAATATCCTGGACGTAGAACTTAAGCACGGCTTCAGAGAAGTGTGACGTATCCGTGAATGGGTTATACACTACTCTACACTACGAACATAAGATCCGAACAAGCGGTCCGTAATAAGTATTTGCAACACTTCGTTAGACGGGCGGGGTTTACACCAGATGTTCGAAGCGTCCTACGTAATTAAGTCCCTAACTCAATCACTGAGACCTCCACGCGTATACTCGCAAGTAGCCTAAACATAAAAGTTCAACGTCTTCTTTGTGTAGTGGTATGGTCCATACTGTATAAGAAGGCCACTTTCTGACAGTCAGTGAGTGGCAACTTAACGTTTACGAAAAAAACAAAGCGCCATTTACAAAATCCTGTATCAGCTGATGCACGAACGAACAAAAGTTAAAATTACGTTGGCTATTCTGAGTGCACTGCCGATGCACATCAGAAAAGCAGAAAGTACGCGGATAAAAAATAATTTATAGATTTATTAATACATTTTATTTTACGAGGTCACAAAACAACGGTTGTTAGCGTTAAAAACTAAACTTCGTGATAATGTAGTAATGTTTAGGTGATCAAAATGAAATGTACAATAGAACGATACGACGTGGAAAAGTTTTCTGAAGTTGTGCTAACTCCAGAAAGCTTTTTCACGTCGTATCATCCATCTCAAACCTTGCTTTCAACACGCCCATGATATTAATTCCAAAAGCATACAGAAATATTGTATAATATTGTTGAATTATTTTTTCTAATAATTTTACGAAACGACACGAATTTTAAATATATTTCCAGCCCATAACATAAGAATTATCAACTTTAAAAAATTCGCTATCTGTTGACCATAAAGAGAGTTACTCAAAACTTCGCCGTGACGTGCTGCGCGCTATCTATCGGATATTCTGCGATTTATTACCAGCCAGAAATGAACCTCTTTCCTGCGCGATTATAACGAATTTACAAACATATGCCAATAGTTATATTTTTCCACGAGCTCTGCATAATTTTTAAAGTAACATATATTTCATCTACAACGATTTGGAGTACAAGTCATTTATATTCGGCCGGTAATCGTTCGTCTACGTAAATTATACGCCATATTGTTCTCGCGAAACCCATCTTCTTGATTCCGTAGACACGCGTGAATAGTTTTTAAGCAATTCTAACGTCACATATTTCCAACTCGTATATATTAGCTATAACGTCCAAAGTGTAATAATAGATACAACATACCGTCTCGCAAATTTAAACCCAAATTCACGATCTCGGACAAATTAAAAAAAAGTTATCAAATATCTAACATTTTATATTTTTACGTTTTATAACCTACTTATATTTTTAGACAGAAGTCAGTCTTAATTATAGAATTTTAAACAAATCGTAATGTCATGTATGAGAAGCGGATTAGCTGACAGCGTGTTGATAAAAAATACAACCCCGACGTGACGGACCAGCTGATGGCGGAAGGATACGTATTCAGATGTAAACAGTGGCGCTACTTTTGCTGAGCTGTCAAAAAATGGCCTTCTTATATGGTACAGAATATAGCGGTGACGCGCGATCTTACGCTGAAATTCATGGGGCCGCTGCTACCAAATTGTTAAGCTGGACTCACAATATCCGTCGCACTTGTCAGTCGCCCGNCAATGAGAAGTGGATTAGCTGACAGCGTGTTGATAAAAAATACAACCCCGACGTGACGGACCAGCTGATGGCGGAAGGATACGTATTCAGATGTAAACAGTGGCGCTAATTTTGCTGAGCTGTCAAAAAATGGCCTTCTTATATGGTACAGAATATAGCGGTGACGCGCGATCTTACACTGAAATTCATGGGGCCGCTGCTACCAAATTGTTAAGCTGGACTCACAATATCCGTCGCACTTGTCAGTCGCCCGNGCTGAAATTCATGGGGCCGCTGCTACCAAATTGTTAAGCTGGACTCACAATATCCGTCGCACTTGTCAGTCGCCCGTCCGTCAATCAGTCATCCGTATGTTTTTCCATTCGTCAGTTAAAAGCGATTCACAATAATCCGTCGTCCGTCGATCCTTCTGTACGGCAAAATTTCTGTGTAACAACTTCACATCGTGATCTTTCTTAAGTCAGAAGTATATTGTGTTTGGAAATACATTTTCAAGCGAGAAACATTTTGGGGAGATGATTTTTTGCGTGATAAGAATTTATACTGGATTATTGTTTACATTTTAAATTCCTGAATTTACCGCTAAAGATAAATACACAGATCCACCGCCTTGAATTTTATTTTAAAGTGCGTATTCACGTCTACGGAATGTTATCAGAAGGCGTTTGTAATGTTTGGCTTCTAAATTTATGTCCTTTGTCCAGTTATTGAAATATCTTAAACACAAAGAATATTTATAATTATAACAAATTTTTCATTAAAAACATTTTAATTTCTACATTTGCAGAAAATTCTCCTTGTAATGAAAGTTAAAAGTTGAATAAAAGTTTTTGCTGAAACCGAAAATTGTCTCATCGTTCACGGTAATATATTTATATAACTAGGTAAGTACTTCTTTGTTTTCAAATTCTTGTTTTTTTTTTTAAATTCCACATTATGCCTGTTAAAAGATTCCAATTACACTGCGATGTAAAACTCCGGGATAAACGTTGCATAATATATTTTTCTTCCTTTTTCAACAACTGCTAACAATTTGTGTTGTCATCATTTCTTCAAACTAAAATTGCTTTCCCATTCTCCTCTTTTATCAGGAAACGCTTTACCGCTTTGCGTTNTTGTCATCATTTCTTCAAACTAAAATTGCTTTCCCATTCTCCTCTTTTATCAGGAAACGCTTTACCGCTTTGCGTTGACAATGCTTCCTTCTTTCTTTTGTAACCGACATATAGCATTTTATTTTGTAATTAGTTACATTTCTCACCACCTTGTTCAGATTTTTCATGGTTACTCTTTCCATCCTTATTTTCCTGGATTTCTTTAGTTTTTTCACTTCTGAACATTTTTACCTTGCTTGCTTTCTAATTTGGTGGAGTTACTGAAACAAATTAATTACTTTTGTGCATAAATGTGTATGTTTAGACTATGTTGTCCAGTGTTGACTTTTTTCTCCGTTTGTGTTTTCTATCTTTCAATTCTAGCTGCTCATAAAGGACAGAGTTATCCTTGTTTGTCTCACTACGTTTCTAAGCTTACTATTTCTCCTTATTTTGTTCAACTATAACAGTTCAAGTCAGTTTTAAGTAGCCAGCGTTCTGCAATCAGACAGTAGTTATTTAAAAGAGATAAAATTATTATTAGTTAGGTTTCTTGAAATTGCCTTCTATTATTGTGATATGAGCGCACTAAATTGTTACATTTATGCAGCTGATAAAGACATTTTGATTTATGTCTTGCAATAGGCTGCAAGCTGAAATGCAGATTTGATAACGTACACTTACTAATCACATTGTTCGACTAATTACACATATTAAATACTACCGTTTTTTCACTTAGCCTCATTACTGTACATGGACTGTAACGAATTACCGCATAAACCTACGTGAGTGAAGGAGCTCATGTTTAATAATATGGTCACCAAATCTACAAGTATTGCTTCTTTTTCAGTATTTCAGCTTCATAGGCGCTTTCGCAGGTGCCGACAGTAGAATATATGATATCACTCTTGCAGTCCATGGTGTGCGCCACTTGACTGAGTGCCTGCCGCACGGTGCATTCTGAATCTGAATAAGTGATTTCGACCAGGGGAACTATTTTATTCGATCTTCAGTTAATTAGCCGTTATCTGCTGTACAGTAGTCCATTCATGGCTATTTCCAACATTCCTGAAGCCCTGCTGAAGTTCTACTTTCAGTGTGTTCCTCCGCCTCATCCAAATAAATCTTAACCAAGTCTAGAAAATTACACCAGGAGTAGAACGCACCATATTCGTGAGCACTTGGTGTAATAATATTATGCATAATACCGATTTCTTACAAGGCATTACAAACACACATATTTTCGGACTGTTAGTATTCATGTTAAATATAAATGAAATATTTTTGTTTTTAAAAAATATATAAATGTAATTTAAATTTAACCAAAAATAACATAATTTTATATTTACAAAGGTATACAATGCTTGTGATGCATGGGATATTTAGGAAGCAAACTGAAACGCCATGCATGTGGTGGTTTTTCAGAGGTTTGATTATAAAACTGTGAAGAAACCGCAAATAGACTATAGCGAATCAGTGGAAAGCACTGATATTTTACTGTCATGCCAGTGTAATTATTCTCTATAGGAATCGGAAGAAATCGCTGTTTAACCAGTGAATACCACCAACTAAAATGATCATGTATAATTTTACTGATTCAAGTGGAGCAGTTTCGACAGATTTGCAGTCGAATTCGCTGATTTGTAGCAGTTTTAAGTGTTTCGGTTTCTGAGTGTGAGAGAGGTTCTGTGCTCGAACACCGAGAAAGGCATGGATTCGTGTGTTTTTTTTTTTTTTAGCTTTCGGAGTACTGTTAGTTTAGTTTACAAGACTATTCTCGGGTAACTTTCAGCATATTTCCCCCTTTTGCTGTTACGTTTATTTCTTAGTATTAAGGGATGTAATTTTTTTTGTTCAGAAACCTGCAGTCGCGGAAAAGCAGAAATAGTACCGGATATAGATAATTTTTTGTATACCTCAAACTTTCGTAGCTGTATTTACATACATATCTATGTGACAGGCTCCAAGCACTCTTTTTTAAACTTACAAGATAGAGTTGTGATAAACTCGACATAATTACGATCATGTAGTGTTGATGTATTCTTTCGCGATAAAACGTCTAAAATAAACGTTCGCAATACAAAATAGTTTTCTAACGTGCCATTTAAAGTTTCAAATACATTTATTTCAGCATCGGGAAATTCCTCCAAACGTAAAACTTAAGCAAATATAATTTANTAGTATTAAGGGATGTAATTTTTTTTGTTCAGAAACCTGCAGTCGCGGAAAAGCAGAAATAGTACCGGATATAGATCATTTTTTGTATACCTCAAACTTTCGTAGCTGTATTTACATACATATCTATGTGACAGGCTCCAAGCACTCTTTTTTAAACTTACAAGATAGAGTTGTGATAAACTCGACATAATTACGATCATGTAGTGTTGATGTATTCTTTCGCGATAACACGTCTAAAATAAACGTTCGCAATACAAAATAGTTTTCTAACGTGCAATTTAAAGTTTCAAATACATTTATTTCAGCATCGGGAAATTCCTCCAAACGTAAAACTTAAGCAAATATAATTTANCATTTAAAGTTTCAAATACATTTATTTCAGCATCGGGAAATTCCTCCAAACGTAAAACTTAAGCAAATATAATTTAATATGCTATATATTACTTGTGATCTAAATAAATAAATAATTTATTAGACCGGCAGTGTTAAATTGCTCTTACTGTACACTCGTATATGAAAATTTAAAGCGTTCAGAACCAGCTTGTTGCTGAGCGAGTGTAATGCGACACATTCTTTAAAAAACAAGTAACTAATATAATTAAATCAAGAGTGGTCGATTTGACTTGTCACGGCAACAGTGTGGCGCTGCTTACGCCAAGGGGCCACGGTGGCTAAGCGGCTAGCCTGCTCGCCTCCCGCCAGGGCGAACCGGGTTCAATCCCCGGCCAGGTCACTTCTGGATCTTCGCATGTGGGAATCCTGCTGGACTAAGCCGCTGGTCGGCGGGTTTTCTCGGGGATCCCGTTTCTCCCGCCCATTCATTCCGGCGCTACTCCATACTCACCTCAATCACCCTCGTTGGCTCTCAAGACCTCGCTGTTAAGAGCCGCACAAATCTCTTCACTCGCTCACTCTTACGCCAACCACCCGAAGGTCAGTGGCAGTCACATTTTACGGAAACGCAAGAAAGGCAATGCATACTCATCGCGTGACGACAAGATTAGGAAGTGCGGACGCTTGGATCAAGTGAAGTACAGTAAAGTGAAGAGGTTGGCCCAGCTCAGTTTTTGTCACAAGTTGTTTTACAGAGGATGTTTCGTTTCAAACACCTTCTTACATTGTTAGATTTCCAATGCCTTTACTATCTTCGGAGCACTTGTGGTATATAAGAACGAATATCTTATTTCGCAACTTCAATCAGTGCTGCGAGATTGATGAAGGCTGTGCCGGAAAACATTCAAACACATGTGGCAGACACTCCGTTTCTCCTTCCTTCAGTGCAAGTGGAAATTATTTTTTTACATCGTAAAACATTCACAGTAGAGTCTAACCGCACAACCAGTCAGGGGGCACAACGACAGAATGTTTTTCGTAAAGGTTTGTAAAAGTTGGAATACACTGTTTATCCTTCACTTATTATTTTCTTTGTAAAAATGTCCCATAAAATTGTAGTACATAAATCTACAGAAGAAAATAGATAACAAACATGATTAAAATTAATGAGACCACAATAGTTGTACACAATTTAAGTCTATTAAAATTTTAGTACGTATATTAAAACGTCATAAAATACAATATTTCTGAAATCCTCATTACGTAAATATAAAAACCATTATTTAAACACCACCTATCTTTGGCAATTATACAAATATGACAAGGTAACCATCCCCCAACCACCATCCCGTCGGAACATGAGTTCCGATAAACCCTGCCTATAAGAGTCTCCCTTTCGTCTCTGTAGGAAAGCATAAAGACACCCCTATTAATTTCGAACGCCGTTCACAGGAAAGTCTCTAGAACATGTTCAACTATACCTGGACGTCGCTGGTGGTTGTTGGTGACGTCACAGGCAGCACGCGTGCCCTACAGAAGGCTTGATGAGAGGTGCAGTGGAGGGGGTAACGACGCGATGTGAGGGCGAGCACAGTGCCCGCGCCACACATGCAGGCCGGCTCGCCAGCTGGCCGCACGAAGTCAGACGCAGCTCAGGTATGTTCGACGCCCCCCCCCCC
>NQII01001126.1:17376-112507 GCA_002778355.1 Clitarchus hookeri | reverse complement strand
ACTGCGTAGGTTGAAACATAGCTCATAACTTGTTAACATTTGTGCAGGTACACGTCGACGATGTGACTGACAACCTTCACAACTGAACATTTAGCAATGTAAGAAACTGTTATTTATATCTTGTGCAAAAAAATCGACGAACCCACTGAAAAACACCTCACTACGAAAATCAGACAAATATACTGTTTTCGTGCACCATTACCGTACTATCAGGGTCTTGAGAGCCGGTGAGGGTGAAGCGAGTTGAGTATGGAACAGCGCCGGAATGCAAGAGTGGGAAAAACAGGAGACGCCCGAGATAACCCGCCTACCAGTGTCATTGTCCGGCACAATTTCCATGTGCGAAAATCCGGGGTCGGCCACGTCGGAAATCGAACCCTGTTCGCCTTGCTGAGGAGCGAGCGCTCTAGCTGCTGAACCACCGCGTCCCCTAGACCAAGTGAAGGGGACTTGGTGTATAGAAGAGGTGCATAACCCTCTTCCTTACAAAGCCACCCCCTGCACGTTCGACATTTTCCCAGGACACATTGCTAGTGCGATTATACACAGTTCATGGATAAATAAGAGCTTCTGAAATCAACCTTTGAAAAAAGTCGCTGCCACTACATTCATACATTATTAAGTGCACCACTGACTGGCATGCGCGTAGTAAAGTTGGTAACGACCGGAGGGAAGGTAGTTCCACGCCTTAAAAGTTAAATTTCAGTTTTAGGTAAACATTTGTGAATAAACAAATTATTTATTTTCTTTCTGTTTTTTACGCATATAAGTGTAAGAATGAGAACATTTTTAAACATTCATATAACTTATAATTTTACAGTTTGTCTTGACCGACTCACAATTAAAATGATCAGGCTCATAGCAATGATAATTTTACTTATGGTGCAAGAATACACAATGTGCGTACAAGCAGATCTCATGCAGGGCTTTAAAAAATGCTCAGTTTACCGTGAACAGCTTATAAATGAGCTAAATATGTGCCCCCCCCCCACGAAGGAAACAAAACCTAGGTTTTCTAATCCCATACACTCCCTAGGCAGGTATGGGCAGTTGGACAACGTACTCTTTCGTCATGAAATAGGAGATATATAAATATTTTGTTACGCGATGCACTGGACTAATATATACGCCACATTCCTTTTCATATCCTGTTTATGGTATAGACGAACTATGTCACTGTTTGATTCAGGAATTAACACAAATGTTAATATTTTTATGAAATACAAGTAATGCCGTGGTTACTTTCTGCTAATACAAAATAAATCCACGTGTAAGTAAATTCAATAGTATGTATTATCGCCAAACACCAAGAGTTTTTTGTGTAATTTCTGGAAATACACGTTGAACCTGTTGAAACGATTTATAATCATAGTTATCGGAATAACGATGCATGTACGACATACAGATGGCTCTCTCGGATTTGGCTATCTCGTCATGTAACTATAAGGTATGTGCCAGTGATCCTACCACTGACATGTATACTTCTTCCTTTGTTTCGCTACTTTGAAACAATCGTAAGTCCAGTTGCTTTCAAGATAGCGAAACACTTTTATGCTAAGAATGGTTTCGTTCCACACCTATCTGAATTAAAATCCTTTTAAATTGGTGTCTATAAAACCTTTGTAAGTTTGATGTTGTAGTAAACTTATATAAAATTTACTAATATCTGGAAGTGATGTAGAAATTGTATATTGGGAATAAATGTGATTTTCTACTGCAAAACTACAGCCGAAGAAAAAATAATAGGAAATACCTACGCGAAACTTCGACATGGAAGTAAGAATTTCGGAGTGAAAGAAAGAGGGGAGTGTTAAACTCGACATAAGTTTTCTCCTTTTCGATGTAAAGCCTAACAAGCAATAAAAAATAGCGTTTCTCCTTATCAAGCCCGAAAAAGAAACTTGTAATGTAGTTTCACTTGCGTAGTACGAAGTTTCCTCGCCAAATAAAGAAAACGCCGAGAGGAGGTAAAGGATTTCAGATCTGACGTAGAATTTCCGCAAAACTTTCTGCAAAATTAAATTTTACTGAAGAGCGAACGGTATTGTAGTCATGTTTCGCTATTTCCCTTCGCAATTATTTGACAAATGTGATTTGTATACAAACTGAACTTCTGGAATAATATCTCAGTTCTCCACGGCTGTCACAAATGTTCAAGTAACATTATGTTTTGAAGTGTTTTCCAAGTTGCGTTTCTTTGAACCCAATGTTTTATTTCTCTTGGGAGTAAGCCAATTTCATAACTACTTAATTTCGGTAATTAAACAAAATCTGAATTTGTCCGATGTTGATGTACTTAAATACTAAATTATCTTTCAAGACATCGACACTAGGAAACATACGTATAGAGAGAGCTGTTTTGTCAGTTTTCTGTTTCCTGGCTAGAATTCCTATTTCAAGAATTTAGTAAGCTAAAGTTTCAAATATAATCTGTGTAAGCTAAATTGAAGAATAGTTGACGTCATTTAAAATTTTTCCTGAGTACAGGTTATATAGTCGCGATCATTATAATTTTCAGTAAATATTTCGTTTCTTTAAGATAATTTACAGCTTTTGCTATTATGTTAAGAAAGGTGCTAGACGCCACCTGGGATTTGTACATATTTTGCTTTTACTTGAGTTTAAGGTAAACGTTTTAAAATGTAACTTCATCAGGGCATGGAGTATTATTTCGTAATATTTTAGAGAATATCACCGTCCTCCTTTTTGTACTATTGCTACTCCCGTAGTCATCCTCAGTAAGTAATCGATAAATCACTCCGAATTTACACAAATGGTGAACAAATGAATGATTTGCGTTGTTATTAGATTTAAGAAATCAAATGAGTCGTAAACTATGTCATGTCGAAGTTTATTTTTGAATAAAGGAAGTTTTGTACATTTTATGGCTTAAAAACTGTAACACCAAGATTATTTCTACTAAGAGTCACGAAAGAGTAATTATTTTATGTTTGTACAAAATATATTTAACTTGAATATGTTACCCGTAAGTACTGTTTCCTCGCATAAAAAAGTTAGATCGCATAGGTATTGATTAGTGGGATGTCAAAATCACAATTTCATTGATTTTAGGAAAATATTAACAAAACATTTATCAAGAGTGACTGAATGGTCACGTATTAATTCATTTTAAAGTATTCTCAGAACATTTTATTTTATGAAAAACATAGACTGCTACAAATAAAAAAAAACATGCAAAATTTTTTTGTTTTGAGCATTTTCTAAAAAAAAGAAAAGATCTTGTAGTGTGATTTTAAAGATTTCTTGAAGTAGCTCATGATAGCTGATTTCAGTGCGAATTTTCTTGTTTCCATAAATGGGTTAGTTTTTATTGTATATACGTCCCAAAACACTCTACAATCGTGATTTTGACATATCATTATGTGACAAACACGTGACGTAATATTTTCTTTATTCTAAGTAATATTACTTGTATGCAATGTCTACAAGTTGAACAGTATTTGGTATACCCATAAAACAAGGGTGTTTTTGCGTGTGGCATCCTTATGATTTTATAAAGGGAACATTTTTCGGCATTGAAATTCGTCAGTTCACAAGAACTGTGGTTTAGCGGCAAAAACACATCATTATCACTTCAAAATGGCGAGGCGAAGAATAAGGAGACCTTAGTCCCCAACAAGGAGATAATATTTATGTAAGTAGTTTTAGATGTCTAGAAGTAATGTGAAACAGTTGTTGCTCAAAAAGTATTGGTTATATCATACTCATTCCTTGATCACTCGCACAGCAATTTTTTCTTGCGAACAAGAGAACGCCTCACATTTCGTGTAACATCGTAAGACACTTATGTTAATTACACTTCTCCATTAGTCTAGCAATATTNAAATGAAAAAAAAAAAAAAAAAAAGCAAAGAAAGAAAATTTGCAACTTTTGTGTCGGAGTGCTTCTGTGGATATCAGAACAGAGTGGGTTAAATTTAGGAAGACAATAATGAGTCTTCCTGGGGTTTTATGCTGGTTCGTAGATAGGCATGTTGTTACATTTGTACGTAATTAAATGTAAATTAGCGTGTAAGTAGTTGGGCATATTGGTGTGCATGCATGTATGCAGATAAGTAAATACACAGATATTTGTGTAATTGTGTAACCGCTTCCGATATTTTGTAAGTGCCATTACGACGCTATTTAAAAGAAAGAAAATAGTTAATTTTGTTGTCGTATTTAACAAATATAAGTCAACCAAATAAAGTTATATTCTGTAATTTGAAGGTAATTATAAATTGCCGAGTAGGCAATATGTATTACATAATCCGGATTTTTACACTATTTTACGGTTTACTGCAGAACCTGAAAATTATTTTTCGTGCAATAACCACAGATACGATTTCGGTCAAAATCTGCTGAAAGATTCTGACAGAAGCTCAAGAGCTGTGAACACACTGGGCATAGTGTTACGCCGGAATACCAGACGATGTGGAAAACGGAGGTAGAGTTTATTCGCCAGGATACATTCTTTATGAGAGTCGTAATATTTTAAAGTGATAGTTGCTCTCCTCTTCGGCTAGAATGGCGGAAATGCCCGAGCGTGCCCGCAGTTCACAATCGGCGTAAAGCTGCCAAGCCTTGCAGTCCCATAAATAACAGTTATTATGAAGGTCACTGTTATCCTATTTTTGCGAGAATTTTTTATTTTTCTTTAATTATATAGAGTTAACATAATTTCAGTTCTTCCAAAACTGGATGTCGTCTTGTGTGTCATGGGGTGTTTTGTAATGAATGACAAAATTCAATTTTTGTAGATTGGCAGTTCTGCACTCTTGAGAACTCGGGCTGGTGCCAATTCCCTTCAAGTATATACATGTCCATACTTCGCCCCACTTGCCACGTCACTAAGTACATACAAGCGCCATCCCAATTCCTAATATAGTACACACAGAGTCTGTTCTTGCCAAGTACATGAAGTTGATTACTTGCTGGGTAAATTTGCGTACTTGCGGAGGTCGCCATGTTTGTTTTCAAACGTCACGTACATAACCTATGATCGGAAATTTTTGTGGTTCTAATTACCCGCCGTCTCATTGCTCTACGAAGCAACCAATGTGCAACATTATCTCTGAGTTTAAAATAACCTTACTGTTACACATGACAAATGCATTATTGTTATTTTTTGCAACAACACCAAACTACACCATAGACATAAGCCTAAACAAAGACAACCAACATAGAACACAAAATTTTTATTTTCAGCAAAAACCATACAAATGTTAGCTTAGAATGACAAAACACATGTTTGCTTTCTAGTACCTTAGTTTGTGTTATTTACGCTAGGTTGTGTGACGAGTCAAGTACAGCCAGAAAAAAACCGCCCCAATAGTGAGGATAAATACACACAAAGGTAAATACGTAAATGTATATACCTAGCAAGTATGTACTAACAATTGAGAAACAGTATTACTTGAATTTAAAATGAAAGAAAATGGCTGGAGTCACACCATAGCAAGAGCAGCTAAACGTAGTCGAGGAACGCGGCCTTGACAGATGCGCAGATAAGCTAAATCTCAGTCTCTGAGTGGCAGAACTGTGTAACCTTAGGATTTTCGCGTATCTGGAGCTTTTTTTTTCTACGTTTGAGGCCAAAAGGCACGGGAGCGATAAGGGCGACACTGCCGTAAATATCAAGTACGCCATCGTCACTAAGCACAAGGCTCAGAACTGGCGTGCAGAGTTCTCGTCGTACTGTGTGTACCTTAATGAAACTTTCAGCGGTGACACTATTATATCATTGATGGAATGTCTGTAGGAAGGTTAAATACCGGGTCCTTGAGTAGATTTATATATATATGGCGGGTATATTTTGAGATACAGCGACTGGAAATTACCATTTGTAGCCAATCTGGAGTACTCTTAAGTGTTGTTTCTATGTGTACTTGATGTCAGGTACTCAACAGCCCTCGTCTGGAGTATTGTTATGATTTTAATATTAAATTGATATTTATCCTTAACAGGGATATAGGGGCGTAATAAGTTATTGATTAGAGTTATGTAAAGAACACTAAATAAAAGAGGTTTATTTAACAATAAGGCTGTAGAGTATTATTTCAATATAAATATGATTGAATATGAACAGGGGGAGCTATACAAATATACTGAAATATTAAATTATATTGTTTTATAAGGATTTAACAAGCCACGCTCTGAGTAAAGCCTAACTGGAGAGTCCCCACCTTATTCCTGATTCTGAAGGCTGAATAAGATGGCGCAAGTCGACGGCCGGACACACCCATCTTCAGTGGTCTTCTCGTTCTAATGCCCCGATGACAAAAGTCGCCGCTCCTAGTCTTACGCTGGCCTATATCGGGCGCATTGTTTAATATTTTCGGTCCCGTTTACTGGCCGGTGGAGGGGGTTTCTGCAACTGTCTATTTTTGAAAGGAATTATAGAAGACGGATAAGTCATCTATAAGGGACTATAAATTGCTTTTGTGCAGTCCTCGGGCAAGGCGGGTCGAACAAACGCTGTGCTTTGTGTTTGCAGTGGTCGTGCGGGCCTTGCACTTCAATATCGCTGGGTGTGCGAAATGTCTTCGCCGCGGGGGTGGCAGACGCCCCGCGGGCGGTTCGCGAACGCGTCAGCCTTTCTTGAGGTTGTGAGTCCCTAACACTAACTCTATGTGGCGTGAATCGTTCACTACAATAAGCTATTTGTAAGGACTGAAAATTCAATAACACTGTAGCAATAATTACAATTGAAGCAAATTGAAATGCAAAAGTATTGAAATAGGAAAACCTTAGTGCTCTCAACCCGGTACATTGAGTGTTTTGTTTATGTTTGTACATAAAACTACAATTCGTGGAAAAAAATACATGTTAATACATACAATGTAAAAGCAGTGATGTAATAATATTAGAGAAAGGATGATATGTGAAGTCACGGTGATCAGGATAGTGATAGGATGGTATCGTAACGTAGCTTGTTATTAAATCAATTATTAAAACTTATATTTATTATAAAAATAAAATAAGCTGCAGCTGCTTTTCAACTATATTTCAATACATAGGAGGGTAATTGAAGGGATGGGTTTAGTAAATGTATTCTAATATACGCTAGTATCTAAAAATAACAAAACAAATGTTTAATGTAACAAATGTTAACGTATTTTACAACAAAATGTTTCTCTAATAATAATCAGATATGTATAAAATTCCTTTAAATTTTACAACAAAGTTTCTTATTTATACAAGAATGAAAATCTAAAAATTAAATATGAAAAATGTCATGTCATAAGTACATGTTATTGTGTGGCCACGTTACTATAAATTAGTAGAAATGAGACGTCTCTTTGTCATAAAATTGACGTAACAATTCATTGTTTCATTCGTAGACTGTTTTAATGTAGTAGTTTTTATTTTCTTCTTAATATTTATATTGTTGCTAGCATTGAAATATAACTTTTTTTTTCAATTTCTTTTAAATCTTAAAATTAATTTCGAAAAATTGTTTTCTCTTCCATTATACATAATAATTTACAAACCTTTTATTTTGGAGGCATCTTGTCAGAAATCTTAATATGTTTAAGTTTATTGTTCATTTGTTAAGCAATAATACATTTTTAGAGTAAAGTTGTTATGGAAGTTTTACTGTTACCTGCAGGGTGCAGTGTAAGTGGTGTACGTAAAATATGGAAACCGCTGGTTACCTGTGTACGACTCGCAAGCAGGGTTAAACGGTAGAGCTGATGCAGTGTAATGAAAGTGCTCGCCTTGACATTTCTGTGTGTGACGTCAGAACCGTTGTCCTGCTGCCTCTGATATCGCGGACATTGCTTGCGCCACCCTCAGGAGGGATTCTGGATGAGAAGATACGACGCCATTGCTGGCTGCTGCTGTTCATGAACGTGCGGTATCGTTATTCTGAAACTTACAAGGGAATTTACCAACGGAATGCTTTCACAGCTTATCTAAACACCTAATTTGCAGTAAAATTTTACTTTCAAGAAATAATATGGCCCTAATAGTTTATTAAGAGTAGGGTTATTTAAAAATGTACTTGTTAATTTGATTATGGTCTCATTACATGTATATGTGGGTTTATTATATTTCTGGATGTGTCCGACCTTGGAAGCTTGCATGTTGTTGAGACGTGCGTTAAAGTCATTTATTTCTGAATAGTCTTCATCAATGATACTCTCAGGCAATACAATATTTATGCTAACTTATGTTACTTTTTAAAATCCATTTTTTAGGCAATGTCTATAAATGGGGACGCTTATACAAATACCTATTTTCATACAATTTATTTATTTTTCTGAAAATAATTTATTGCAGTTAGCTGTGTGCACGGATAAAACTCTTAAATTATTAAAATGTTAACAAATGTACTTGACACCAACACATTATAAGTAGAACATAATGACATTGATTATTAAAAAGTTAAAATAGTAATAAAGAAGAGAAGAACATATAGATAAAGAGTAACTATGATAGTAATGCCACACACAAACAAAATGTTAGCAAGGCCGAGGGACAACACATAGTATAAGTTATACATTATGACACTGATTATGCAAATAAAAGATAGTAGAGATGAAAGTAAAACATAAATAATTAAGTAGGTGCTAATTGCAATTCTACTTCCACACAAAATGGTAGCATACGGAGATTGGGGAAATCTCTACGCAATGGCTTACAATAGGGCTGTCAAAAGCGAAAGTACCCTCATGGTATACTTTCAATGTGCTGTGTAGTAAAGAAAGGACCCACAGTAAAAATCCAACGCATCCAGATTGTACCCCAACTGTCGGAACTCTTTCAAGGCCAGTAGAGCACAGAAGAAAGGTCTCTCTGGTCGGGTCACCACTCCGTCAGAAATCCAAAGATTGCTCCGCGTCTCATGCGAAACGAAAGGTTTGATCTCCTGAGTAAGTACTCCTGACAATTGGGTGGATGTGGGTAAACCATGAGCGGACAGACACAGTCAAAGTGGATGTGTCTCGGGCACTATTCCCATTTCGTTAAATACCCTTGACATTGCACACAATTATACCTTCTCGCATCATGTTTACCAGTCTGCACATCCACTTCAGGACTGGTGTGCAATTCAGCACATCAGAAAGCCCCGGATAATGTGCTAAGTCCGTGAATCACAATAATGTGCGAACCCAATGGCATTCATTTTGCCCCGTGTCCGTATGGCAATGATTTGTGGGAAGTGTATGAGAATATTGGGAGTGTGAGGAACTTTACACTAGAACAACACAAGTAAAGTTTAAAGTGGGCAAGGGGAATAATTAGCGTGGCGTGCGCTGGGATGCGTTTTCGCAACACAGCAGCGCTCGAGCCGCGGGGAAGTACTGCAACTGGGTCGCGTCGTCTGGCATGTAGCTGCTACTACTCGTCCTTCAATATGGCAACTTATAACTTAATATGGGCTTTCTATCAATGTACAAAAATCTCATAGTTAACTGATATATATTATTTATATGCATTTTTCTTAAAGATATGTTGACTGATGGGAGAGCATAGTAAAATCCTGTACCTTTATCCGAGCACAATAATATATTTCTTAATTATTATGTCTTGCATATAATTAATTCAATTGGTATGAGTTGAAAATTAATTTAATGGAAATTGTCATGTGATTATGAATTACTATTACAGTAATAGTTTCATTTCAAATAACTACATCCAGCACACACATGTGATCTATATTATAATTTAAATGACTAGAATGGTATTGCTGAGATAAATATACGCAATTAGCGTGAGTGGGTGGGGAATTTATTGAAATGGGGGTGGATGGTAGAGTAGCTGATGCAAGGCAGCGGGAAGGTAGGGCGGAACCAAGCTTCGANTGCAAGGCAGCGAGAGGGTAGGGCGGAACCAAGCTTCGACCATGGTTGTGATTATAATCTTGTTATATGTAATAAGTTACATGGGGCATAATAAGTTATTCATAAGAGTTATGTAATGAACACTATATAAAATAGGTTTACTTAGATTATGATTGTACAATATTATTTCAATATAAATATGTTTGAATATGAACAGGGGAGCTATACAAATACACTAAAATATTAAGTGATATTATTTTATAAAGATTTAACCAGCCACATTCTGAGTAAAGTCTAATTGGACAGTCCCCACCTTGTTCATGATTCTGGAGGCTGATTAAGATGGCGCAAGTCGACGGCCGGACACACCCATCTTCAGTGGTCTTCTCGTTCCGATGACCCGACGACAAAAGACACTGACCTATATCAGCTGGGTTGTCCCCATTTACTGGCCGGTGGAGGGGGTATCTGTGGTTTGCTATTTCATAATTAATTTCAGCGATCACGGCCTGTGTCCTGGATAAACAAGTGAAGGTGTGATCAGGCAAGCCACTCAGCTAAGGGCCTGACCACAACTCGTAACAGTGTGTGAAGCACATTGGACGCAAGTTTAATAGTCTCGTGGGCAAACGTGTATTTAAACTCTCTGCGACGTAGTTCAAGCACCAGGGTTGTTTGTTTGTCCTTCTTTAACGTCGCAACGGAGCAATGGATCGATGTAATTTTTTGCGCAGATATAGTTAAAGGGGCGGGAAGTGACATAGGCTACTTTTTATCCCGAGAAAATATCTCATTCCTTCGGGGAAATTCTTGTTGGAAAATGAAAAAGTACACAAATGGAATAACAATTCAACGTCAACAATGCAGAATCAACAATGCAACATCTTAACCGAACAACAGATCGACTTAATTTCTTACACAGAAATAGTTGGAGGGCTGAAAGGTTATATTGGCTACTTTTTATCTCGANACCATGGTTGTGATTATAATCTTGTTATATGTAATAAGTTACATGGGGCATAATAAGTTATTCATAAGAGTTATGTCATGAACACTATATAAAAGAGGTTTACTTAAGATTATGATTGTACAATATTATTTCAATATAAATATGTTTGAATATGAACAGGGGAGCTATACAAATATACTAAAATATTAAGTGATATTATTTTATAAAGATTTAACCAGCCACGTTCTGAGTAAAGTCTAACTGGAGAGTCCCCACCTTGTTCATGATTCTGGAGGCTGATTAAGATGGCGCAAGTCGACGGCCGGACACACCCATCTTCAGTGGTCTTCTCGTTCCAATGACCCGACGACAAAAGACACTTACCTATATCAGCTGCGTTGTCCCCATTTACTGGCCTGTGGAGGGGGTTTCTGTGGTTTGCTATTTCGTAATTAATTTCAGCGATCACGGCCTGTGTCCTGGATAAACAAGTGAAGGTGTGATCAGGCAAGCCACTCAGCTAAGGGCCTGACCACAACTCGTAACAGTGTGTGAAGCACATTGGACGCAAGTTTAATAGTCTCGTGGGCAAACGTGTATTTAAACTCTCTGCGACGTAGTTCTAGCACCAGGGTTGTTTGTTTGTCCTTCTTTCACGTCGCAACGGAGCAATGGATCGATGTAATTTTTTGCGCAGATATAGTTAAAGGGGCGGGAAGTGACATAGGCTACTTTTTATCCCGAGAAAATATCTCATTCCTTCGGGGAAATTCTTGTTGGAAAATGAAAAAGTACACAAATGGAATAACAATTCAACATCAACAATGCAGAATCAACAATGCAACATCTTAACCGAGCAACAGATCGACTTAATTTCTTACACAGAAATAGTTGGAGGGCTGAAAGGTTATATTGGCTACTTTTTATCTCGAGAAAAATCTCAAAAAATTGCCTTAATATGTAATTTCCTTTAATCGTTCTACGTTAAACGACAAACCAATTGTAGTTTTAAAAATTGACATAAGATGGCGTTCAAATAGTTTCAATTGTCTGCATTTGCTTTTGGTTTCCTTTTATTCACTTTTCTTTTTGGTTTTGTTGTTTAGTTATATTCGAATATTGATCAATTTATTAGACTGGATTGACCTTTGGTACTGATTTTCACTTTGAATTGGATTTGTTGGTTTGGTAATTTTTTTGCTTACTTTTTCGAGCGTTTTTTTTTGTTTAGTGTTTCATAGTCTGTTAAATAAATAATGCTTCGCAAATGAAAATCATGTCTTTCAAGAGCATCGTCTCAAACATAAACGAAACGATTTACTTGATCGCAAGAGTCCTCAGAAGATGCCGAACTGACAAGAGCAAGCACAGCGACAAGCTGCTTTGAGAGGCTGAGAGGCGCTGAATCGCCTNGGTACTGATTTTCACTTTGAATTGGATATGTTGGTTTGGTAATTTTTTTGCTTACTTTTTCGAGCGTTTTTTTTTGGTTTAGTGTTTCATAGTCTGTTAAATAAATAATGCTTCGCAAATGAAAATCAAGTCTTTCAAGAGCATCGTCTCAAACATAAACGAAACGATTAACTCGATCGCAAGAGTCATCAGAAGATGCCGAACTGACAAGAGCAAGCACAGCGACAAGCTGCTTTGAGAGGCTGAGAGGCGCTGAATCGCCTNATCAGAAGATGCCGAACTGACAAGAGCAAGCACAGCGACAAGCTGCTTTGAGAGGCTGAGAGGCGCTGAATCGCCTGCTCAGATTCAGGAAAGGCTCGAATAACAGGCCGCATGCCAGGAAAATCAGGATATTAGAGACTCCTGACGATACTCAACTCCGTCGAGATGAACAGGCAGAGCGTCAAGCCGCTTCGAGAACCTCAGAAATGCCTGAACAAACGCAGTTGTATTTAGATGAACAAGCTGAGCGTCAAGCCCTATTAAGAGCCTCCGAAACACCTGTTCAGACCCAGCTACGACTGGAAGCACAAGCAGAACGACAGGCTGCTTTAAGGGCATCCGAAACACCTGAACAGTCACAGGCGAGAAGAATCGCAAATGCGGAACCCCAAGAGGAACGTCTACGAGTTTTCAAAGAAACACTTGGTCTGTATTTAATGATGTGGCATTTCATTACGATCCCTCAAATTATTATAAGAATCATAGGCTTATTGTTATCGGACTCATGGACAAGTCGTACCGGTTTTGCAGCACTTTGAAATGGAAAGATGAGACCGCAGGGATGTGCTGTTCCAGCGGAAAAGTTTCCCTTCCTTTACTTGATGAGCCAGAAGAGCCTGTGAAAATTTTTGTATGAAGTTGATGAATCACAGCGCTTTTTAAATAGGATCAGAAAGTACAACTCATGTTTCCAAATGACATCTTTTGGAGTTGACAGAGAGATCTTAATGCCCGGATTTTCGCCAACTTTTACTGTTCAAGGGCAATTTTACTATAGAATAGGTGCGCTTTTTCCAGCTGTCAATGAACAGCATAAATTATTGCAGGTATATTTAATTTGTAACAAATAAATTGAAAGAAGCCACCGNTTCCAGCTGTCAATGAACAGCATAAATTATTGCAGGTATATTTAATTTGTAACAAATAAATTGAAAGAAGCCACCGTTACCAATTTTTTCAAGGAGTTGAATGAGACACGGTGTTGAAAATTCAAAGAATGTTGCATAAACACAACATCTTGATAAACACATTTCAAACCGCTTTAGAGAACCTGCCCGAAGAGGATTTTAAGGTAGTCATCCATGCTGGTCGGACTCCGCGTGGAGAGCATGAGAGGCGCTACGATGCACCTTTAATTAATGAAATCGCTGCAGTGATGAGCGGTTACCAGTTCTCACCACGATACATTGTCCTGCGAATACACGACAATACGTTGTCACGGGTAGCCGACATTCATAAGTTTTATGACGCCCTGCAATATTCGTTGATTTATAGCAAGGGACAAGAGGGATATCATTTTAAAATTCCTCTCATTCTATAACAAAACCGCCTGTTCCGAACAAAACACTTTCGTGTATAGATTTTTATGCGTATCACATGATGTTGCGAGAGAATGATTTCAACCTCTTCGCACGGTGCAGACAACTTTTTCATCAAATTATGGTCNATATCACATGATGTTGCGAGAGAATGATTTCAACCTCTTCGCACGGTGCAGACAACTTTTTCATCAAATTATGGTCGACATGTATATCAAAGTAGAAAGCGATCGCCTCCAATACATCTCTTTAAATCAAAAAAATTTGCGAGTTGAGAATTACGTACATCTGCAAGATACTATTAATAGTGATGCTAATGTAAACCCCAGTGATGTAGGTAAAATGGTAATTATTCCGTCTTCATCCGTCAACAGCCCCCACTACCTGCGCTGAGATTACGGATCCAGCACAAGATAAAGATTTGTACGACACCATAGTCCGAAACATGGTTCACGGTCCGTGTGTCGTGCAAAACCCAGCATCGCCTAGCATGAAAGTTGGGAAATCTACAAAAAAATATTCACGAACGGTATTAAAAGAAACAGTGCACAATGACAAAGGCTACCCGTTATACAGACGCAGAGCATCAGAAGATGGTGGTAGGAAAATTAATGTAAAGGTTCTCAGCGGAGCGTTCGTAACCTTTGGCAATAGCTGGGTTGTGCCATATTCGCCCATTGTGTGTAAAATGTTTAGTGCTCACATTAATTAAAACGCTTGCAGCTTTGTCCACGCTATTAAATAAACATGCAAGTATATAAATAAAGGAAATGATCAGGTGATATTCAATCCCAGAAATGAAGGTGGGGTGCAGCCCGTTAATGAAGTAGACCTTTCAAGCAGGGCATTGTGTCACTAGCAACGAGGTAGCGTGGCGGCTCCTTGGTTTCCCCTTACATGAGAGACATCCAACTGTTTCTCATCTGGCCGTGCACTTGGAAAACGGGGAGCGCGTGTACTTTAATGAGATCAACTTCAATGTAAGGGTCTCATCACCGTCCATGACCGCACTAACAGCCTCTTTCCAGCTTTGTCAGACCGATTCTTTCGCAAAAACTTTGTTGTAAGCCGAAGTCCCCCGTCACTACACTTGGAACACTTCAAGTATGCTGCTGCACCACGTCCGGGGTCCAACAAGTCATAGAGACCGTAAAGCTGTCAATGATCAGGAATGCGCAACGTATAGAGAGGCATGTGGAGCTCTGCGTCTGTTAGAGAATGATAATCATTGGGACGAAACCACAGAGGAAGCCGTGCAATGCCGGTCACCAGCCAAAATCAGGGAACTATATGCAACCCTCATATCATCTTGCGGACTTACCAATCCCCAACAGTTGTGGGATATGTACAAAGAATATATGGTGGTAGACATTTTGCAACGGCTACAGCAGATACACGCGGACATTATATTTTGTGAATATATTTGTAACGAAGACCTTGCAAAAAATGAAGATAAAATAATTGCAATTGTGGGGGAAAAGTTAAGTGATTTCGGAATGACTAGCCCTCCACGATCAGATGCAAGTGACTTAAGTGACGAAATTGTTCAATAGTTGAACTATGATGTTCCAGCGTTGCAGCAGCAAGTGACCGAAATGGTGCCCCGGTTATTAGCGGAACAAAGACACGTGTTTGACCAAGTGNAGCGTTGCAGCAGCAAGTGACCGAAATGGTGCCCCGGTTATTAGCGGAACAAAGACACGTGTTTGACCAAGTGTTACGTCAGTTGGAGCCATGGAATGGTGCACTCTTCTTTATTTCTGGCCCATATAAGAAAAGGCAAAGAAATTGCTGTAGCCGAGGCTTCCTCCTGCATAGCCGTCACACTACTGAGCGGGGGCCGTACCGCGCATTCAGTGTTAAAGTTGCCACTGAATCTTGCTCAGGAAGAGTCACCCATCTGCAATTTTAGTAAAAATAGCGCTCTGCCTACAATGCTTCGTCAATGTAAGTTGTTAGTGTGGGACGAAAGCACAATGTCACACAAAAAAGCGATAGAGGCCCTAAACCGAACTCTACAGGATATATGAAACAATACAGACACTATGTGAGGAATGGTTGTATTACTGGCTGGTGACTTCCACCAAACTCTACCGGTGATTCAGAGGGGCACACCTGCAGATGAAATCAAAGCCTGTCTCAAGTCATCAAGCTTATGGGCAAATGTCAAGAAATTCAGCTTGACGACAAATATGAGAGTGCACCTCTACAATGACGTTGATACAGGACATTATGCTGATACACTATTGAAAATTGGAGATGGGCGGTTAGAAACAGATGCTGAGGGCTTTGTGTCACTAACGGAGGATTTTAGTGATTTGGTGCATAGTGATACGGAACTGATTGCTAGCGTTTACCCAGATCTACAAATAAATATAAATGATGACCAGTGGCTATGTAAAAGAGCGATTCTAGCACCAAAAAAATGAAATCGTTAATAACATGAATACTAACATTTTGAAAGAGTTTCAAGGAGAAACAACGGAGTATTTGTCAGTAGACACAGTCATGGACACAGAACAGAGCACTTTATATCCTGTAGAGTTCCTGAATTATCTAGAGTTGTCAGGTGTGCCCTCGCATAAGCTCCAATTAAAATTAGGCGTTCCGGTAATGCTTATGCGAAATTTAGATGCACCACGATTATGTAACGGGACGAGGCTTCGCGTCACACAACTTTGGCGGAACATAATTGGTGCCACTATTCTGACAGGAGTAGGAAAGTGCAAGAACGTAATCATCCCACGGATCTCTATAATCCCCACAGACTTTCCGTTCCAATTCAAAAGATTGCAATTCCCCCTCAAGCTTAGTTTTGCTATTACAATAAACAAAGCGCAAGGGCAAACATTACAGGTAGCGGGGGTGCACTTGGAAAAACCGTGCTTCTTTCATGGCCAGTTCTATGTCGCATGTTTGCCGTATGCCCAATGCCCAAAATCTCCACATATTAGCGCCAGATGGAAAGACTTACAACATCGTGTACAGTAGCGTCCTAAAATAGTGCTCCGTTCTGTGTTTATGATCAGCGTCTGTCTACTAACAAATACCGTTATTTCTCCCTATAAGTTTGTTACTATAACCACTCGAGCGAAGCCACGGGTAAAATATAGTTTGTATGTATATATATATATATATGCCCTCATCTACCTGGCGCTTGAACTACGTCACAGAGAGTTTAAATACAAGCATTCCCACGAAACTATTAATCTTGCGTCCATTGTGCTGATCTACGAAAAGAACACACACTGTTACGAGTTGAGATCAGGCCGTTAGATGAGTAGCCTGCCTGATCACACCTTCAACCCAGCATTTTCATATCTATAAAAGTGGTCCCGATAATAGTTGTTACATAGAGACACTATTTTTTGAGAAATTATTTACGCATAGGTTAGGCTTCAATATCCTATGTGCACACTTGCAACTTGCAGTCTTCATTTAACTATTGGCCGCTTGTCTTTGTTCTTTGTGTGAAGACATTCTGTGACATGAGTGAGCAAATCAGAATTAATTTTCTCCGATACTGACCGTCCGTGGTTCAGGTGCAGGCAGATAAGACGCGTAACAATTAAAATGATCCAATCACGAAAGTGGTTCTGAACTAAAGTGCGTTGGAAGACAAGTTGTCCTGAAATATTTTCGCGATAAACTGGTGCCCCAATAAATTATACATTATGAAACTTGCCTCGTTATGTGTCGTCCGTAGATAAACTTTAGCGTAGGTGAACTTTAGTTTATACATAGGTATGATTCAAAAGTTATTGTGGAAGTTTGCGAAAGTGAAACGAATGTTGGCCCTTCACAAGTAAGACAACTTGTTCAGCCTCATAAATAAATACAGGCACGTAAAAATAAAATGTTGTTCATTTGTAAAGCGATGATGATTTTAAAATGGGCTTAATCTAAGTGGTCTGGCAAAGAGAGCAGTCCCGCACTAAAGAATATAATTGGTGAAGTAAAACTGTCAAACTACTAAAAACAAACATTTAACATATACATCTAAATTATTCTAAAGACACTAATATTAATTAGTTAAAAAAAAAAAATTGTCTTCGAAGTTTTCACTTCTCTACTCAACTCAGGTTTTACAATCCGCCTTTTTTTTACACTTGTATTTCAAAGCATCCTACGCGCGGCAATATTTGTCTCCGTAAGTGTACATTGGAAAATCTGCACAATTTAGTTTTTATTGTAATACCACGTACGGAAAGTAAAACGAANTACACACACATCAATCCAAAGCTCTGACCTAATGTTAAGGTAATGCATTTTCTTTGGTTTTGAGAAAATCGCAGTTAAATACGCCGTTCATGCAAGTAGTGAGAAAACTGCAGTTCAGGCACTCTGTGCAACCGTAAAAAATATGTTTGGCTCTGGTTACGAAGCTGAAATTAACAAGACTTATTTGACTAACGTAATATTTGGAAAATATTTTAAAGATTATATTTCATGAAAACGCTGAAAATTTAGTGATAGGCTAGGTTGGTTGGAACCGTGCAGTGACGATTCAGATAAAAACAACTTATTCAAAAATTGTTTTGTATCTACTGAAATTTTATTTTACACGTATTTACTTATATAATTAATAGTTCCATGTATATATGTATGTATATATAAGGGTACATTTTTAAGATCCACCAAGCTCTTGTAGACCACTGACGACTTAGATTGAAAAAGTGTAAATACCAGTGTTTATTTGGTCCGATCAGAAATTTATGCAGATATATTTATTTCCTTTACCTCACATTAAATATATAAAACATTAAAAATAATCGGGGTTGTTTCAGTTATCATATTAAATTTCAGTTTAATAAATTTTGTTGCAGTGTAGGTTTTTTATTTCTAGGATAGGGAGTTCCACTAAATTTCGGATTCGGTGGCCTTACTTGCTTAATCTTAGGTGATTATTAATTTATTGTGGAACGCCACGACATGAAATTTGGCCCCAGAGCGTACTAAATATTTTTCAATAATTTTATATATTCTGAGAAAATAGAGATTTTGTTCAACTGTGATTAATTTCACACTCTGCGTTTGCAAGTAAAACTTGGTGCTTAGACATGGTTTGTAAAGAAAAATTCAGCTGCGACAAAATTATCCAGAACGTTGAAGAAGATGGCTGATTTTTTTTAAATTTCGTTTTCGGATCTTCCAAGTTTAACCAGAAAAAACAATGGAATTTTCCTCGAGCACATCGCAATTTTTTATTTCTTTCTTAATCTGTACTTAAAAGTTTGCATCAGTGTTGAAGTAGCGGTATTCAATTAAAACTTATTCTCAGATATCCGTTACTTTGAAAAGTGCGAAATGTTTTAATGAAAACCGTTATGATAGCTACAGCAATAAAAAAACAATATAAAACATGAAAACTTGCGTGGCATAATGGTTATTTTTATTCAAAGTTAATGACAGAAAAATTGGAAATGAAAATGAGCAGACTGGCGAAGTGAAAATATTTTCATATTTTTGTGTACCCTCGAGACATGTTTATACCACATTTTTAATAACTTTTTGGCTTGATTCTTTGATAGCGTGGATGCTAATATTAACATTGGTGACTGTACATTGCATACTTAAAGAATTAACATAATCTGGGCAGGCAATGGTCCCACTCCGTGGGAAAAAAAGACAACACTCAATTTCAGCTAAAATGGTAATACGCGCTCCTGATTATGAAAAATATGTATTTTAAGTTTCCCTAATAATTTTAAATAGTAGAGTGCAATCATATTTTGACCCAGACATTCAAAAAACAAGACGAAACCTTCACAGATATGTTAGGTTACATCTCCTAAGCGTCCCCAAAAAAGTCCCGAAAAATACTAATAAATATAATTGCGCACCATTATTTCCGTTCTCTCATCTCAACGCAAACCTCGTATTAGAGAAGACTAGAGTCTATTGTAGCATGGGATGATTGTTACATTTCAAACAGTTCGGCGCTTTGTAGTACTTAAAACGTCCGAGATATAGCAGCGCAATGCAGTAACATCTCGTGAAACGTGGACTAATAATTGTGGCTGTACTGTAAGAGTGGTACAGGCTGTTCACGGTAAAGTGAGCACTTTTGAGGCGCTACACTCTAAGAAATTATTTGTAAAATTACCATATAAGTGCATGCGTACAGTGACAAAGTGCGAATGGTAAACTGTTTTCCCATAGATCCATGGTAACTTTCCTATAGCTGCTCAGGAAAGAGTCAAATGTGCAGGGAAGTTCCTAACTCGGTATAGTAGCGATGTTAAACATTCTCATATTTTCACCCTGATAAGTAGTACTATTTGCATACCCTGTATAGGTTAAAAACTTCCATTACAGTTTAGGAAGTTTACCATAAAAAATTTTTATACAGTCTAGTTACTTTTTCCTTCCAGTCTTTTTTTTTATCTTTTAAGAACCTTTTTTTAATAAATAATGCCTTGTAAGTAATAAACACAATGTGTATATTCCACTGCACTCGGAAGTTACTGTCTAAGGCTGAAATAAAATATATTTATTGATTATAATTCCAAATGAGAGGGCTATCAAAAGTGCTAACTTTGCCGTGAACAGCCTATATCTCTACGTAATGCAAACGTTTTCAACGCTGAGAAATATCATATTAATTTTATTTATTTGACCTTTAGCAAAGGCGAGGTCTGAATTAATTTTTATTGTATTGTTATGTACTAGAGAGTACAGAGTTTCCATCTGAATAATATTAATGCTCCACTCTTGTTACATTGTATTTGGTAAACGATTTAGTATAAAATAGTTTCCATGGGACAACTTTAAGAGTTTTATCTGGGACGTTTGTAACATGTTATTCATGTAACAATTGTTCCCTAACCCAAAGACTAAAGTAGACTTAACTATAAATCACAGAAATAATTTGTGCCTTAAATTTTTTTGGACGTATCTCAAAAAATATGATCCTATGCGGTTCGATTCCCAGTGGTGCAACTCAAGGCTTCGCACGTATGAATCGTGCTAAACGATGCCGCTGGTCAGCGGGTTTTCTCGGGGATCTCCCGCTTCCCCTCTCCCCTTGCAATCCGGCGCTACTTCATATCCACCTCGCTTCCCCCTCATCGGCTTTCAAGACGTCGTTTTTATGGGGAATGGTGCATGAAAACAGTATATTTACCCGATTTTCTTCATAAGTTGTTTTTCAGAGGGTTTGCCGAGATTTTTAGTCACAAGACGTAAATAATAGTTTTTTAACACCTTCTTACATTTTCAGATATTCTCTATCTTTATTATTCTCGTAGCATGAGAAATAAGCTAGTTGTCTACAATCAGTGCTACGAGAATGATAAAGGCAGGGAATATTTAACAATTTAAGAAGGTTTTCAAAATTATCATTTAGCTGTGTCTCGCGCAAAAAAAAAATTAATTCTAACAATTATTTTAAAAACAAACTTGTGTCAAAAATTAAAGGCTCTTCATAGTAAACTGATGATTTTGAAAGCCCTGCGAAAAATCTAGTTGAAAGCACATTGTGTTTTCTTCCGCCGTGTGTACATTTAACATTGCAATTGTTCTGGTCACTATTCATGCTTCGGTTAAGAGACACTATGAAATTGTTAGAAAAGAAAATGGTGTAGAAATCTGATAATTCATACATTTATATGTATAAAAAACAGAAGGAAATATAAATAATTTAATTAATAACAACCCAACACTATACTAATTCAACGTTCAGACATGGAAGTACTTTCCCTCCATCGTTACTAATTTTACTTTGTTCATGCCAGTCAGTTTGGCCGTTCAAATATATGCTGGTAGGGATGGTGACATTTCCAAACTTCAAAAGTGCTCATTTTACCGTGAACAGCCTATAGGATAATATAAATTACTACTTTCGCACCCAAATCTCTCCACTCCATTCCATAACAGTTTTTTATGCTGTTCACGGCAAAATGAGCACGTTCTAAACCAACCTTCGAAAAATGTCGCTGCCCCTACCTTGGATATTTTAACTAGCCCACTGACTGGCGTGTGCCCAACAAAGTTGGTAACGACAGAGGGAAAAGCCGACTGTATAATTTTGGAATACTTGAAATTATTTATATACGCTTTCCTTTTCTTTAATGTATGTCAGTGAAAGAATTAACAAATTTGTTCAATATTTATTTTTCTAACATTTTCACAGATTCACTGCACCGACGCGACGTATGAATAAAGTGGCCAGGCCCGCGGCAATGTTAATTTTACATATTGCGGAAGGATACAGGATGTGCATACAAGTAGATGTTAAGCAGGTCTTCCCAAAGTGCTGAGTTCACAGCGAACAGCCTACAGAGCAGAAATCTACCGGAGATGGGGTGAACGCGGAGTCCTGTGGCGTTGACTGCTGATGTGTCGGGGCGTCGGGCCGGGGGTAGAGGGCTGTTTGCGGCGGTCGCAATATGATCGAGGCGGAATTGATCGCCCGTGTTTCGACCAGGCACTCGCGTAGCATTAATGTGATGCCCCTTCCCCCTCCTACCCCCCGCGGACGGGAGCCATGTTTGTACTTGCAAAGCAGGGCTGCGGGGGACAGCCGCTGATCCGTTTTTGGATGAACGTCGCTCGAGTCCCGGGGGTGGAAGGAGAGGAGGGGTGCGCCACGAGGGGGGTGTGTTATGCATGCCGCCCGCGGTACGGCGAGGCAATATGCTGTCGTGCGCGCGCGGTTTTTGAACGTCCCACGCACTTGTTGCTCGGCGTTCTTGCACCTGCCTGTACGTCGTTAGCGGTTAATGTGCCTATTTTGAAATGCCCTGCTCAAGATCTACTTGTGTGCACATCGTGTATGCTTCCGCCATGCTTAAAATTAATCATTGCCCTAGGCCTGATCACCAAAGTTATATAGGCTACTTAAAAACATACGTAATACGTCGGCGTTGACCACGTAAAAATGTGTTATTTTATATTTATACCACGACATGCTCATATTTTAGACATTATAATTAATTACTCGTTCCTCGTAAAAAAAATTGAGTTCATAGTTTTTGCATAAAAAATAACTAAGTATAAATTTTACTGTTTTAAAAATATACAGATAGTGGAAACTAACTTACGTACAGAAATGAGATAATTCACACTGAAATAAGTTGCCAAGAGCTAATTCAAGATGTCTATTAAATTGTGAAATGAAATGTGTTTGCTATTTTAAAAAATTGCTGGAGATAAGGAAATTCTCCCTTTTTTTATTTGTGGCAGCCCCTGAAATTATAAAAAATAATTTTTGCAAAACATACCATAAAATGAATTACGACAAGGCCTTTCAGGCACCCTTGTTAAATTTTCTGCAAATAGTTTAGTTTATTTATTTGTACGTTACAAAAACAGAAACATTTTTACTTTGACATGTCATTTTACAAAAATCATGTGGTCTAAAAAAAATTATATGTGATAAAGGTAGTCACATATAATATTTACAAGTCGAACAGTTTGTGGTATACTGCAAATATAAAATATGTTTACATATGTTTTGGTGGTCAACGGCCTTCCGGCGCAAACGATCCGCGTTCGAAAACGGGTAGTTCTTTCATTTTTTTGCAACAACAGGAATTGTTCAAAGTAACAAGTCTTACAGTTCGGAGCAACCAAATACGAACAAAACAATAATTCGGATTTGAACAACAAAATATTAATTGCCCTTGACAATTCCGCCAAACTAATTATTTTTATTTAACAAAATATTATTCTCAGTGTGAGCACCGATGAGGGCGTAATGAGGTGGAGAGAGGGCGGAGCGGTGGAATGCAAGTGCAGGGGGTATATGGAAAACCCCGAGAAAACCGCGGCCAGCGTCTCCCATGTTTCCCTCACGCGAAAGTCCGGATGACCCCGCCTGGAATCTGACCCGGTTCGCCCTGGTGGGAGGCGAGTAGAATGACCACTGCACCATCGCAGCCCGTTATTTCCGGCAAGAAAAACACCGAAATAACAGCGATAAATGTTAACAATCAGCTCAGTGAATTTTCGCTACCGGAAAAGTACGTGCGTGTTACATGCGTTGAAAAAGCACGTGGTACTTAAAACTATAAAAACGTTTGTTGTAATGTGCATGTTTTTAGAAGCCAAAATAGCAAGACGTAGAAAAGGCAATGTTACAGCTGACGGCTCTGTAAGAATGTTTTGTCCGAGTGATATTTTCATCTCGAGCTATATGTTATGCTGTGTATGTGTGCCTGTCATTGCGACGTAATAAATCACGTGAAAGTATGGTTTTGTCTAATAGTATTTTACAGTGTTACCTGTTTATAAAATATACTAAAAGGCTTTCGGTGAAAATTAATATGAATTTCCTAGCTGGATGGAACATTTCCCTTCGTCTATTAAAAAAAAATTATATTGTGGAATTGCTTGGTTACTATAAATGTTTCCTTGGATGGCCAGTTTCACACATGTAATTGCACTGACATTGTAAATGCAATATACGTGGGTTCTTGTACGGTATGTAAGTGGGTTAAGAGATTTGGGCGGCTCTTAAAAACGAGGTCTTGAGAGTCGATGAGGGTGAAGCGAGGTGAGTATGAAGTAGCGTCGGAATGCAAGGACGGGGAAACGGGAGATTCCCGAGAAAGCCCGCTGACCGGCGGCATAGTCCTGCACGATTCCCACTTGCAAAAATCTGGGAGTGACCCGTCCGGGGGTTGATCCCGGTTCGCCTTGGTGTGAGGCGAGTGTGCTAACCACTCAGCCACCGCGGCCTCATGGTATATAAGTTAATGTGTTAGCTTCTCCCCCAGTAACAACTTTTTGTTGGAAGAACGTTGGCTGAACGTGAAAATCACACTCGCGGGCACGTTGGCCCAAAGTCGTGTTATTATTCGGGCGCTAAAAAATTTCCTGCCATTTGTCAACCAAAGTTTACTAACATTTTTCAACGTTGGTAATATATTGAAAAGACGTGTTGCCGCATACATAACGCCAATCAGTACACCTTGCCGACGTTTGTTTGTGCTGTTATAAATAAATTTACACCTCAGTTAAAACTGCATAAGAACTTTGCCCCTAACCAAAGTAATTGCTTTCTTCCTATATCAGTATTGCCCACCCTTCATTACTAAATGCATTATGAATATGTATTCAGCAGGTATCAGACGCGAACCTGCGCTCTTCGAGTTAGCAGTCCAATGTGCTATTGACTACATTACTGTAATTTCATATAAAGAGTCAAGTTATACGAAAGTTATAATACCAAAAATGTTAAATAAAATATGTTACATTTGTAGAAATATTAAGTATGTCAGATTTTAAGCTGTATTAAGCTGTTATTTGTTGCTAAATAAACTTATGTAGTTAAGGTATGTCTCACGCGCTTTTCTGTTATTGCACAAATTAATTCTTTTCAAGCCTTTTGTTGAGTTAATGCTCACAATCTATAAAATTATAAGCCATTTCGTAGGAAATTCGTGAAACTGTAAAGAAAAACTGACGTGTATTAATATACGCCAGTTTTTATTTCAATATAACATACATTTCACCACACGTATCATCATGCTCATGAAATTTCGACTTTTAAAAAGCAACGATTATTAATCCCGCGATTAATTCCTTTCATTTTCATACCTCATACGTTTTGTAAAGTTTCCCGAAATCACTCCAGCGATTACTTGCACGGACAGGCCATGACCTATTCCTTCCCCGCTCCTGTTTCTCTGAGCAACTCGCTCCGTCTCTAATGACCTCGCTGTCGACGAGACTTAAATTTTGCTGGAAGTTTTTTGCTTTTCATGTATGAATTTTAACGTTTTTGAACAAAGGCACTCCTATAAAAATAATTTTGAAAATTTTCTGGAGAATAATTTTGGAACCACGCTGAATTAAAAACAACGAATTTCTAACCTTACCAACCAAATGCGAACAGTTGGAAGGCATAGCCCAAACATACGAATACCTAAAGGCTATTCACGGTAAAGTGAGCACTTTAGAAAACCCTATAATTTGGAATTATAGTCACTAAACAAAGTTTATTTTGGTTCTAGACGTTAACTTCCGATAGCGGTGGAATATACACACTGTGTTTATTACATGCATGGAGTTATTTATTTAAAAAGATGGTTGAATGATAAAATATGGCTTAAAGGAAAAAGTAACTACGGACTCAAAAGTACTCTCTTTACCGTGAACTGCCTATACCAGTTACAGCAGTATATTTTACAACTAATAACTAATACGCAGTTCAGAACAATATTTTTAAAGGATTTTGTACTCTAAAAATTCTGAACAATCATGCAAATAAGAGGAATTATGTATTCCTTTTTCTATTTGCAAACTAATAATATATCCTAAGTCGGCATATTTGTAATGCAATAGTGGCCCAACATACAAAAAGTACCCAACATTTACTGTTAAAATCATAACACTTCCTCAACACATAAGCAACAAAACACTGTTAAAAGAAATATTACTTATGGAAAGTCTTCATACGATGTGAAAAATAACATTTGCTTCTATTCAAAACGATTATTTTATATTAGTGCAATTGTGTTGGTTACAAAACGTTTTCCCAACATAAGTATACATATCAAATGCCAACGGTATGTTTTCCAACAAGTAATCAATACATGACCAACAAATTACATTTCATATAAGACATGGTTTGTTTGTTAAAATACCACAGTTTTTAACCAAACTACTAGATTCTTTTATTGAATTAGTAATTTGGTACCGGCCCAACCTAACCAAAAGTGCCAATTCCCAACCGCATCTATGTTCACAACATTGACACAAAATATGACCACTAAAAAATTCAGACGAAAAGGATCTCAGGTGTCTAAATATCTTGATATTTTATAAAATATAAGAAAGAGGCATTACTTTCATTTGAAAATTTTGTTATGTTATTTGACAAAAATGTTAGGTTGCACAACGTTGGCGCAACAGAAAACTACATACCAGTTACTAACATTATGTTTACCAACTTGTTACCAACCATCAGCAAATGATTTTAATGTTAAAAATATTACACTTGCAATATGTTCTGGCATTTTCTGATTTAGTGACATTGTAGTTTGCAAGATACTGTTAAATCTCATAATGTTTTCGTCCTAGTAAATTTGTTTTGGCATGTTCCGTTGGGTTAGTGTTGTGTTAATGTTTGTGTTCAAATAGACAATGTTTGTGTTTAACAACACAGCTAACCAACCTTTCTAGCCAAATGCCAACCACCGGGACAACGTAAGTTGCTACTCGGACCTGTGTTTTAATGTTACAGTAGTTAATATAGGTAATGTTACATGCAGCGCGTATTTTCTTAGGGTTCTAGTTATTTTTCAGGCTCATTGTATGTGCTGTTTCTTGTGGCATCTCACAAAAGTTGTTTAAGTAATTGGAAGAATTCATTGTTCATATGATTACTTGCACGAAATAATACCATGCCTTTATAGCGATGCAGTAATTTTCTTGAAATTTTTATTTAAATTTAATAGTAGTTACATAAAACAAAAATCATATTTCGAAATTTTTTGTGGTCCACGAGCACTTACCTTTAAATGCAAATTTGCAGGCTAATAAAAAGTTATTTCTCATACATTTTAATTTACCATTTTTCATAATATAAAAGCACATAACGTAAAAATATTATTTTATATCTAGCGTAATTCTACAGTCCCAGCAAAATAATTGTAAAATATTTCATGTCAAAAGTTTAAATAACAAATTCATACTTAATGTAATTCTGAGAAAATTATTAACATATTCCGAAAGACAATATAACGTTTAATTTCAATGATCTCGCACTCATCTTCACACTAAATAAGGTACTCGGTAAATATAAAATCTACGCAATGAATATTAATTGTTTACAAGTTTGTAGTCTTTCTGGCGAACTCTGTGATAAATGTACATGACATGCTAGCAATTAAAATGCAAACGTTGTTGAGAACTTGGAAGAAAAAGTGGGTTAACACACATTAACAATGAATTGTAGTGGACACTAGAAACGCAATGCTTGTGTCGTCCCCAGTAATTTAAAGTTGGCTAAGCAACATGCTCCTCCGATTTGAATTTAAGTGTAACATAAATACACAAAAATTACAATAGCTATTTATTTGCAGCAATTGTGGTTATATTTACGCCATCGTAGGGTTAGACCATTATTGTAACGCAACGCAAAATAATCTAGTTTCGTTTGAAATATAAATTTAAAAAATTTATTTAGCCCACTTTGCATAAATAAAGGTTTTCTGCTTATAATTTATGAGTGTAAAGGTAGTTTATTTAAGGCAATGTTACAGTTCGTTTCTAGTTTCGTTTTTCGTAATTTGCATTTAGCGTTTTGTAAGGTTTAGTCAGAACACCGCGACATTTAACTATCTAACATGCCTGCCACAATTATTTTGGTGTTATCATGATACCAAAATTTAAAGTTCACGAAGTCTTAAAATAAACAGTAATTATTCCCGAAAGTTGTTAGAGGACCGTTTATAATTTTATGTTAACAAAATTGAATCAATATAATGTGAAATAATTACTTGCTTTGTGAAATAAGTACGATACACATTTGTTTATTCCAGTAACCTCGCCTTTGTGTATTTCAGTGTTTAAAATTGGCAAAACTAATATTCCGGTGATTTTGTAATTTGCATTAGGTAATTTGTCAGCTTCGGAGTTGACAAAACGCAAAATGCAAATTGCAAAAATACGTACAGTAATATATTTTGCAGACACAACGTGTCACGTAATCATTTTGTCAACAAAAATTATAAATTAGAACACAACACGAAATTTAAAAATGTTGATAAGTGAGCAGGGGCAAAGGAAAGTATAGGATGAGTATAAAATAATACAGCAAATTTGAAGGTCTATAATATCAAAACCAAACAACTTACAACCTTGATTGACCAACCAAATCAACCGTGGAACCATGAAGATTGTTTATCATGCATTCATAAATGTCCAATGTGAACACCACGGGAGGCCCAAATTTTGCTAGCATTAAAGACGGTTCTTTTGAAGACAACGATAGTGAACATAAACCAAGGAATGAAAGTGACTATGCCAATGTTGTGAACAAAAATGAGAAAAAAACCAATAAAAGTAGAAATTTACGAGGAACAGTTTAGCATAATTTTTCAGCTGCTTAAAACGTAAGTTTTCAGATACACAGGACAGGTGAAGGATTTAAAAACATTTTATAAACGAAGTTAACAGGGACAATGGAGAGGAATACGCTGCAAATGGCGGCAAAGTAGTTGAAATAAGAACATTGGGTATTATATGTGCTTGTTATTCGCAGTGCATGTATTATTTCTGACAATAACAATATGAGCAACTGAATATGAAAGCTTCTCGGCTAAATAGACGCTTTTCTTTAAAGAATGCCTGTATCAGTCCAAATGTCAATACTTCACAAAAAATCAAACATTCTGTTATTGCTGTAAATAAGAGGTAGAATTCAGTTAATTTAATGATAACGAAATACCCAAGCAAACAAACCACTACTAACGCAATAAAATCCTGAACATAGGTACTTCCTTCGGAGCTGAATACAAGAAAAATTTAAAAAATGCACAAATGTGAAAAATATGAAGCTGAGAAGCAACCTGTGATGGAATATCATCAGTGTTATTCATGCTGGCAGGTGTCCAATGGGCCGTCGTCCTAGGAGACTAGTCACCATTTTGTAGTAGAATATACTTTGACGGGCTCCAAAACGTGAAAAAACTGTGAAATTGCTGAGTATTTCAGTATCTAATAAAGCTCAGTGTCAACTTAAATGTCAGGCCCACTCTAATTCGCATGATCGAGGTCATATACCAACATTGCCGCCTCCAACTGCGCATGGGCTGCGAGGATATATGATTTGACTGGCTCTTTCTGTATATTTGCCTCAGAATCGGCATTTTCTATCTACTAAGATCATCACTGCCTGTTTCTGGGACATATTTATGTTGAAACTGTTGTTAATTTTGTGTAATATTTCATTTTCATATTATGTTGGCCGGATATAGCTTTAAAATATTAAAAATCATGATTTATTTTTTTAAATTAAATTTTTTTTTTTTTTTTTTTTTTTTTTTTNAATATTGAAAACACTTAAGTTTCCACAATCGGACAAGTAAATTTTTATTTTAATCAAAAGTAAAATATTTATTTCATCTGTATTGAACTATAGGATCTCGTTTCTCATTTTCACATAAGTGTTGGTTAGCTTTGCGTGCCTCTAAGGGCTTCAAATGTTATCTCCGAAATAAAAAAACTGAATTACTATAGGTTATCGCACAGTAAAAACTTTTTTTATTTTCTGTTGTTACCGTAGGCATGTTCGTTGAAAATCCACAAAAAAATATTATACAACTCGAATATCGTTAAATGAAAATTATTGATATCAAACCATATGGTTTGTTGAAACCAAAATTTTCATCAATCGCATAGCTTAATTACGTATATTTATACCATACCGGGAGTTAGAAAATATTAATAGAAACCTGTAATCGTTACGCCGAAATATCAGTTATCCTTCCCCATTTATATATAAATACAATCGGATAAAATTAATATAAAAAGTGCTTTGACAGTCGTACCTTCACGAGGGATTCGAACCCGATATTTCAACCACCTTGGCAGCGGAGGTTGGCTAATAGTTTTTAAAAGACAATTTTGTCACAAACGCAACGTTTATTTTTTATGCACGCCTGCATATCGTCATGAAAAAATGAAGGCACTTTCTTAAGGTGGTCTTCTAGTGACGGGTATGTCTATGAGTGAGGCAAAAATCGATGAAATGCTATGGCCACGCCAACAGGCGTGTGTGAAGCGGTATCGCCTCTACGCGCAAGGCAACTGGCGTGCGGTCTTTCCGTTATCGACTCACCTGAACGTGGCTTTAAGCGGTGACCCTATAATTTTATTTTACCCTATAATTTTATTGGACGTGACTATGAAGTAAAATACAATGCACGTCTCTGCCGTAGATTCGCGTGTATCCGGGTCGTATATTTTGAGATACGGATGTCTGAGAAAGCGGTNGGGTCGTATATTTTGAGATACGGATGTCTGAGAAAGCGGTTTTTAGCTATGTCGGAGGGCATGAAAATAACGTTTCCAATTAGCGTGATGTCTTGAAAGTACAATGCCGTCATCGTCTGTAATGCGCTTTCTTTTAATAGGCAAAGTTTCGTCAAAACAAGCTTTCTTAAAAAAAAAAAAAAAAAACGCTGCAACACATTTCAAGAGGCCTTAATTCCAAGCGCTCGTGTGGCAAGTGGTGAAGGTATTACTTACCTTATTTCAATATTATCGTGAAAGCCGTGAGCTAATGGAGCTAACATTGCCCGTACTGACGCCGGCGAGATATGCGGATGATGGCCGAGGCGGGATATAGCTAACTCCGGTGAGTGGCGCCTCTATTGTAGCGAGTTGTAGGAGATGATGCCTTAGATCTAGTTACCTGCTGGCCGAGTAGCTACAAGCTTCCTGCTCCCAGCCATTTACATATTCCTGCTCATTAAGGAGACCGTCTGTCTCGTGCACTGTGCGAGTTACAGCCACGGCGAGCAGCAACACTGCCACACGCTTCAAATAACTCATTACGTCTAACGGCTCTGCCTGCCAAGCCGGCAGCCGCCGACTGCAAATGGGGAATCAATGTTAAACGAAATTCCTTCTCATTGCATCAATTTTAAAGATAACTATCAAACAAATAACATTTTGACGTGACTTTCTCAGAAAATATTAATATGTAAAATAATTTAAAAAAATTGTTTATTCGTTTTTTTTGTTAGATGTAAATTTAATTATTACGTTTAAGAAAAAAAATATATTAAACAAAACATACGGCAAAATGTCGTAACATCCCTTAAGAAATTTCGCTTAGAATCATTTTTGTTTTAAATGGTTATTTCTAAAATTGACGCAATGAGAAGGAAGTAATTGCCCATTTGAAGTGGGCGGCGGGTGGCTTGGCAGGCAAGGTCAAGTCCCCCGCCTACTTGGTGCTTGAACTGCGTTGCAGAGTGTTTAAAATACACGTTTTGCGACGAAACTGTTAAACGTGCGTCCAATGTACTCATTTATGAAAGAAATACACGCTTCGGAGGAGGCCTGTCGAGTACTTTCAAAATGTCACGCACGTCAGAAGCACCATTTCACAGCACTCAAAAAAAAAAAAACTGTTTTTCAAAGCACTGTAGCTCAAAATATACGCATCAGATAACGTACAAAACTACTTAAGAGCCCTGCACTCAACCTTCATACAGACTTTCCACCAATAAAATAGCAGGGTCACCGCGGAAAGTGCCATAGGGACACGCAATGCGACTAAAACACTGCACTCACTCCAGTTCAGAGCCCTGCGCTTAGCGGTGATGGCGCACTAGATGCGCGTGGAAGTGTCGCCCTTATTTCTCCCACGCTTCTCGGCCTCAAACGCGGGAGAAAAGCTCCAGGCAGGCGGGAGAATTAAGCGAGAGAGATAGAAACCATTGCGGTGTTACCAATTTTTAGTCATAAAATGCATCCAGTATTCGATCTTGAAATTTAGTCTTCGACAAGGCGTAGTATATTATTCCGATGATTGAATAAATAAATTATAAGGGGAGTATATATTTATTTACCATGAGGAATAAGTGAAAATTAGTTATTAATTATGTTCTGAGAATCACTACAGAAACGATACTAGTACAAGAAGTCAAAGGATAATGGTCTCTAAAGTATAATTTAATAGTATTCCAAGATATATGAAATGTCACATTTTTTTAAAATTAATCCCAACAATAAGTAATGTCAAAAAATATATAAATCCAAAGCTGGCACTGGACTAGCGGGCAGCTCTGTAGCAACGTAGCTGTGGTCTTCTCTGTGAGCGGCGTACACTTAGAAAAACATTTTCTTTGACATACCAAACAAAATTACTTGAAAATTATTTGTTTGCAGTGAACGATATTTTGTTTATTCAGCTAATCTGATCTTCCTTTAAATATCTGCACTTATTTCATTGAACAAGATAAAGCGTTTGAAAATAATTTGCTGCTTCGAACACTTATTAGGTTGTTTCAACATCATCTACGCGTATTTAGAACACGCAACTACTTTAGGAGTACGTTCAACTAATCGGTTTGCTTACGGTAAACATTATAAATAACCAACCAGAGTGAAATTAATATTTTATTTTGAGCGAATACGCATTTTGTTAGGCTGAGCAGTCTTATATGTCTATTGTTACAGTGGTAACTAAGTCAGCTTGGTCAAGTACTGGCATTTATTAGATTGGCTGTATACGGTACTCGGGTCATTTGATTGCCTTCATTCGAATGTACTGCTAGAAGGTTTGTTAGTAATAAACGTTTTTTTGTGAAAAAATGCAACACACAAAAAGAATGGCCCGAATGAATCCAAAATCGGAGGAAATAAGTGATTACAGTTGCAGAGACACGTAGGCCCAGCAGCGCCCTATCTTGTGTGACCAGAAAGGTCAGTGTTACACCAAGCTCAGTCAGTGAAGAGCCGTCAAACGAAGTGAAATCAAGTGCTAGTATGCCTCGCCGACGTCAAAGGCCGCCAAATCAGCATGCTAGTGAGTTCGAACGTGGCAGAATGATCGGTCTCCGGGAAACGGGTTTGTCATACCGTGACATTTAGTCTCGCACAAGGCATGCTGCTACGACAGTGATGCGTGTGTGGGACCAGTGGATAGAAGAGGGTCGTACGCAGTGACGAGCGGGTACTGGACCACGCGATTTGACCACAGCAGCCGCCTTAAAAGTAGGCAGAACATTCCTGGAAGTGAAAATATTGTTTGTTAATATTTAACTTCCGCCACTCAAAACTGCTGAATATCTTCGTCATTTAGTGACTAAAAATAGGCAAATCACAGATAACTGTCAATTTTGAGAAATGTCTATAAAAAGCAATAAAAAATAAATGGCACACCACACCCAATATTCACGTCTGGCACAATTATTCGAAATAGTAAGAGAATTGAATAAGATAATGGTTTTTTTTAAATGCTAATTTGTTTCTTTCCTTCTCACATTAATGTGCAAGACTACACGTTGAGCGCAATACAGTCAATTGTTTGCGTTCGGAAACAGTGGGTATAGAATAGTATAGGCTGTTCAAAATAAACTTATATTTTTAAAAGCCCTGCTCCAGATCTACTTGTATGCACACTGTGTATTCTTCCACCATATGTAAAATTAACAATGCAATGGGCTTGATCACTTTATTCATGCTTCTGTCTAGTNATGTATTCTTCCACCATATGTAAAATTAACAATGCAATGGGCTTGATCACTTTATTCATGCTTCTGTCTAGTAAAACTGTGAAATTCTTAGGAAAACAAATATTTTAAATATTTGGTAATTTTTGCACTATATGCATTAAAAATAACAAAAAGCCAAATAAATTATTTAAATTTTCACAAATTATTACTTAACACTTTTAATTCAGCGATAATACATTCAACTATTTTCCCTTCGTCGTTACCAACTTCACTGGGTGCATTTCACTCTGTGTACTCCTTAAAATACATGCAGGTTGGGGCAGTGACATTTTTCAACGTTTGATTTTAAAAGTTCTCAATTAATCGTAAACATCCTATAGCTTAATACATGGACACGTGCTGTATTTTATTTATAAAATTTTCAAGCTTTGCAGAGTGGGGTTTAAAGATTTCAGATATACTGCTTCGTCTGATTAAGACATAGGAAACTCAAATTAATTACTAAAATTATAACACAGAGTTTGTGTACGGTGCTACACGTTTGACATATGGCTTTTTACTTGGTGGTGGCAATAATNCTAAAATTATAACACAGAGTTTGTGTACGGTGCTACACGTTTGACATATGGCTTTTTACTTGGTGGTGGCAATAATTAACGACGTACGCAGTGTTGGGCCTGCAGGGAAATCACCCTCGTGACGGAAAGCTCGGAATGACTAACGACACAGTTTCGGAGTTGTCCTCGAGAGACGGAAGGCATGAGGATAGATCACGGACCAGCACACGTATATATAAGGCCACCTGCATTTCGCGACAATATTAAAGCGGAGGCGAGACTTCAACCACCCATGTGCACACTTGCAGCCTTCATTTAGCTATTGGCTGCTTTGTCTTTATGTCGAGAGAGAGTATTACATGGGTGAGCCAACCAGAATTAAGCTTCTCCGGTGCTGGCTGTCCGTGATTCGCGAGCAGACAGATAAGACGCGTGACAATTCAAACGATCCATTCACCAAAGTGGTTCTGAATTAATGTGTTTTGGGACACAGCTTGTCATGAAATATTTCCGTGAAAAACAGGTGGCCCTGCGTGTATAGGATTCCAGCTCGTGTCGAGAACTGCTCCAATAGCGGCTTGTAACACCACAGTGGTTTTCTGGTCAATTACCGTGACGGAGGATGACCGCCTTTATAGGGTCGCAGTAGCGCAGTGTCTAGAGACCTCTCCTCCCGCAAGGCGAACCGGGTTCGATTCACGATCGGGGGTCGCTCCCAGATTTTAGTACGTGGGAATCGTGCAGGACGATGCCACCGGTCTGCGAGTTTTTTCAGAGATCTCCCGTTTCCCCCGCCCTTGCATTCCGGCGCTGCATCATACTCACCTCGCTTCACCCTCGTGGCTCTCAAGACCGCAAACCTCTCCACTTTAACGCTTTGATCGAGCTTGTTCCTTTAGAGGCCGATGCGCGGTTAAGTCCCAAGGTTTAAGAACACTGCATTAAAATGCTTACACATTTACGAATGACGATATTGTGTAACTTACCGGCTAAGTTAGAAGACTGCAGAAATTAAGGGCTCCTATAACAATGGTTTGCAAATGGGCTCTATCGATTTCTCAAATACATTCAAATGAGAAAAATATCTTCGCACAGCCTTCAGGGAGGGAAGATAGGGGAGGTAGTGTACGAGAGGGCTCTACCNGGCTCCTATAACAATGGTTTGCAAATGGGCTCTATCGATTTCTCAAATACGTTCAAATGAGAAAAATATCTTCGCACAGCCTTCAGGGAGGGAAGATAGGGGAGGTAGTGTACGAGAGGGCTCTACCGAACACTCGCCGCTGGAGGAACGGAAACCACGCGACACTGCTGGCGCTATACATACTAAACTGATAGCATCGCTCTCTACTACCACGCTGTTAATTACCAAGCCGCGCGACCTACGTTTTTATAACAGGTAATATGCACAAGCCTAGCAGCTCTCGCGCAACCGTACTCGGCCGCTGTCACTGCTGAACTGAAAACCTCACCCCTTCGTGCAGCGGCAATGGACTCTCCCAACTCGCCCGACACGTTTTGAACTTCTGAGGTCTATTTTCTCATTTGAATTTTACTATAATCTATTGGCGGTTTCTTTACACTTTGTGAATCAAGCCTTCGAAAAATCACACCGTGTATTACGTTATTTGCCATTTCTGACATATGACATGTATCAGTAGCGTTTTATACCTTACTTTTGGTTAAATTGAACATTTACTTATCTATAAATTAGAACATTTCATTTACAATTAACATGCGTAAAAACAGGGAGAAAATAGCTATGTTGGTAATGCATAGTAAGAAATACTTCTCATGCAAAACGTTATTACNCTGACATATGACATGTATCAGTAGCGTTTTATACTTGTGTTAGCATAAAAATACCTTACTTTTGGTTAAATTGAACATTTACTTATCTATACATTAGAACATTTCATTTACAATTAATATGCGTAAAAACAGGGAGAAAATAGCTATGTTGGTAATGCATAGTAAGAAATACTTCTCATGCAAAACGTTATTACACTGAGTGCACACAAATGTGGTTCGTTGTCACTTTGGTGCAATTTTCTAGACTTAGTTAAGCTTTGCTTGCTTGCGGCGGAGGAATATCCTGGAAATAGAACATTAGCAGGGTTTCAGAAAAGTTGGAAGTAACCACAAATGGACCATAGTATTTTCCACACAGTGGATTGCGGAACATTGGGCTTACTTACGACTGATACGCAGAGTCGATGCACGAGGGTTTCGTTCAATGGCTTTCTGAATCATTTTCACTGTGTCTTCAGGTACCGATGGCCTGCCTGAATTCTCTTCGTCTTTAACACTCCCTGTGCGATTGAATTGGTTGACCAGATGGCGAGTAGTCACATTTGTGGGGCAATGTGTCCTAAATCTTCGTGTGAAATCAGCTCTCAATGCACTACACGTTAGTTCTCTCAGTCAAGCACGAACAACGGCTATACTCTCTTCATTGGTAGACATATTCAATACCTAAAACAAAATCAACATATATTAGCGATTTTCCACAAATAATTATAATATGAGATTTTTTTAAGATTATGATATTTATTGGGACTTAACGGAACTCATCGTACAAAATTTCATTCTATAAACGAAATTTATAAAAAACTGTTACATTGTTGTCTAAATTTCCCAAACGTGATACAGCATACGCAAGGTTTGTCAGTTTTACTATCGAACTTAGTTTGGTTTTCACCATCTATTGGAACTTAANGGACAACGGCTATCCTCTTTTCATTGGTAGACATAATCAATACCTAAAACAAAATCAACATATATTAGCGATTTTCCACAAATAAATATAGTATGAGATTTTTTTAAGATTATGATATTTATTGGGACTTAACGGAACTCATCGTACAAAATTTTATTCTATAAACGAAATTTATAAAAAACTGTTACATTGTTGTCTAAATTTCCCAATCGTGATACAGCATACGCAAGGTTTGTCAGTTTTACTATCGAACTTAGTTTGGTTTTCACCATCTATTGGAACTTAAACTATTAAAAGTGGTAAAAAAAAATTATTTTGTAGAGTTTACTTTTGTGTTCAATGGTAAAAAATCACGGCCATCATTAAGAAATTAGGTAATGCCATGTTATTAGTGTAAATTACAAAAGAGTATTACTTGTTTGAGTGTTTGTCGATTGTCAGTCACCTGTCACATGTTCANTTGTAAAAAAAAAAAATATAATTTTGTAGAGTTTACTTTTGTGTTCAATCGTAAAAAATCACGGCCATCATTAAGAAATTAGGTAATGCCATGTTATTAGTGTAAATTACAAAAGAGTATTACTTGTTTGAGTGTTTGTCGATTGTCAGTCACCTGTCACATGTTCACTTATTGCACATATGAGATCAAGCTAACGCTATTTGCGAATTAATTGTCCCCTCCCATATAGTTTCTGACACTTTGCAAATAACTAATTATAATTCGCAGTCTTAAAGGGCGTGTCCCATCCTTAACAACTACATTAGGTCATATGTCATATCATGTTTTGTATCGCGTGTTCCATAACTACGGGCACCAGAATTTCGCGAACATACTTCTACACCTGTTATATTTCAACACCCACGGGCGTACCAGCAGTTTTCTTCTGCTAATTGGCAGCGTGTCTTTGTGGGAAGACATTTTCTTACTTGACTGACCAATGAGTCTTAGGTTACCCCGATACTGTACGTCTGTGATTCGCGGGCAGGCACCTATGACGCGTAACACCTGTATCATCCAATGACGAAAGTGGATCGAAGCTAAGTGTCGTGAAATACAACTGGTTATTAAATATTTTCGCGAAAATCAGGTGTCCTATACATAACCAAACATCTCACAAAGTTTGTACATGGAGTTCAGGATAACTTTGCACTTGTCACTTATTACTTACGATGAACTATGCACAGTTATAATGCTGTTCGCGGTTAATTGTGCACTTTTGATATCAACCTTTCAAAAATTCCACTGTCCCTATCTGCATACATGTTAATAGGTACAGCAAGTGGCATGCGCCTGGTAAAGTTGGTAATGATAGATGGAAAGTAGTTCCATGTTTTAACGTTGAATTGAAAGTGTTAGGTATACATTTCTGAAAAGTAAAACTATTTATTTTTCCTTCTGTTTTTTTTAATACATATAAGTGTACGAATAAGCTAATCTGCAAAACAATTACTTTTGTAATAATTTTAAAATTTTACTCGACCANCTTGTCCCATCCTTAACAACTACATTAGGTCATCTGTCATATCATGTATTCTATCGCATGTTCCATAACTAGGGGCACCAGAATTTCGCGAAAATACTTTTACACGTGTTATATTTCAACATCCACGGGCGTACCAGCAGTTTTCTTATGCTAATTGGCGGCGTGTCTTTGTGGGAAGACATTTTCTTACTTGACTGACCAATGAGTCTTAGGTTGCTCCGATACTGTACGTCTGTGATTCGCGGGCAGGCACCTATGACGCGTAACACCTGTATCATCCAATCACGAAAGTGGATCGAAGGTAAGTGTCGTGAAATACAACTGGTTATTAAATATTTTCGCGAAAATCAGGTGTCCTATACATAAGTTTGTACATGGAGTTCAGGATAACTCTGTACTTGTCACTTATTACTAACGATGAACTATGCACAGTTATAATGCTGTTCGCGGTTAATTGTGCACTTTTGATATCAACCTTTCAAAAATTTCACTGTCCCTATCTGCATACATTTTAATAGGTACAGCAAGTGGCATGCGCCCGGTAAAGTTGGTAATGATGGATGGAAAGTAGTTCCATGTTTTAACGTTGAATTGAAAGTGTTAGGTATACATTTATGAATAGTAAAACTATTTATTTTTCTTCTGTTTTTTTTAAATACATATAAGTGTACGAATAAGCTAATCTGCAAAACAATTACTTTTGTAATAATTTTAAAATTTTACTCGACCAACGAATGAATAAAGTGATCAGGCCCATGACACTGTTAATTGTACATATGGTGGAATAATACATAGTGTGCTCATAAATAGATATTAAGCAGGGCTTTCACAAGTGCTCCGTTTACCGTGAACAGCCTTTAGTAGCAGCGAAAATCTTTCTCTGCGATTAGTCCGAAAGGTGCTGAGTTAACTTCAGACCAGCTGAAATGCCCAATTGTGAGTTCGTGGACGCATCTCGGTGGTTTCATGTGACCGAACACACTCTCCCAAACTACAAACTACACAGGAGCCACGAGGAAGGCTTTACTGACCTTTATATCCGTTAGCGCATTGACGGGAAACTGATGAAACTGTAATTGATGTCGAAACGTTATTGATGAGCAAATTCCAAAGGAAAAAAAAATATGAAAGATTTTTTTTTCTGCTTCACGCCAGTTGCCTAATCGAAAAAAAAAGAGGTTGATGGGATGGATGCAGAAACCCCTTATGCATTTTATTTAACGTACATGAACATTAAAAAAAAACCAGTATATGCATTCCGTACCAACATCGATCACATCTCCCCGGTAAGTTGTCTTTTCAACCGTTTTAGTTAGCTTTTGAAAAAAATATTGAAAATTGTAACAATTGTTACAAAAATTNAAACTGTAATTGATGTCGAAACGTTATTGATGAGATAATGCCAAAGGAAAAAAAAATATGAAAGATTTTTTTTTTCTGCTTACGCCAGTTGCCTAATCGAAAAAAAAGAGGTTGATGGGATGGATGCAGAAACCCCTTATGCGTTTTATTTAACGTACATGAACATTAAAAAAAAACAGTATATGCATTCCGTACCAACATCGATCACATCTCCCAGGTAAGTTGTCTTTTCAACCGTTTTAGTTAGCTTTTGAAAAAAATATTGAAAATTGTAACAATTGTTACAAAAATTACACCTTATTTTAACTTGAAATGCGGTACACACGGCCGTTTAATAATAACTGGAACTAAAGTTTCATAACATATATACTAACACAACATCCCCCCCTCCCCCAAAAAAACTCATGGATGATATTGTTTTGTTTCCATAGAAATTATAAATAACTTCGAAAGTACTGTACTAATTAGACAATCAGTTTAATTATACAAAACATACATACTAGTTCAATTGTATGCTAATACTGTTTAAGAATACACGGAAATATTCACGTTGGAAAAACATTAAATATTTANCTCCCCCAAAAAAATTCATGGATGATATTGTTTTGTTTCCATAGAAATTATAAATAACTTCGAAAATACTGTACTAATTAGACAATCAGTTTAATTATACAAAACATAAATACTAGTTCAATTGTATGCTAATACTGTTTAAGAATACACGGAAATATTCACGTTGGAAAAACATTAAATATTTATGACGTAGTGTAAACAGTACACTAACGTAGTAAGAAGTACTACGTTTCAATGTTTATTATTTAGCACGAGTTACGAGTTTTGCTATGTGAACCTGCCACAGACTGAACACTTCGTGGGCAAATAAACGAAAATTTGTGTAATCAGAGAGAAGATAAAGAAAAGGGCGATTTTTACAGGCACACGCAAAAAAAAATCTGTTTTAGAGTGAGCGAGTGAAGAGATTTTGGCGGCTCTTAAACTCGGGGCGTTGAGAGCCGATGAGGGTGAAGCGATGTGAGGATGGGGCAGCTCTGGAATGCGAGCACGGGGGAAACTGGGAATCCCCGAGAAAACCCGCCAACGAGCGGCATCGTCCAGCCCGATTCCCATATGCGAGAATCCGGAGGCAGCACCGCTGGGAATCGAGCCCGGTTCGCCTGGGTGGGAGGCGAGTGGTCTAACCACTACACCACCGCCGCCCTTACATTTTTTTGGGAATTTTGACAATGACGGTGTACGCTATAGGTAATTTTTTTAAAGCAAGTGAATATTAAGGGATGTTTTCATTTCAAGCGCTGCATGGCGTTATTTCAGCTAATGTGCCTTGGGTGTGCCAGGAAAGGGTTGCTAGAAGACGCACGCAGCTCGACACCCGTGTTTGCGTTGTTGGCCCAGTAGGCCGTGTCTTTTGCCCTAATTGCCAGCCACCCCCACAAGGCACCGGTGGCCGGGGGTGAGGGGGTTGGACTAATGCTCTCCGCTATAATCTGCCGAAAGCAGCAATCGCTCATTACCACCTATTCAAGGGGCGTTCCACGCGACCGCAGATCGCAGTTCCGCCCGCGAGGTTTAAGGAGAGAGCGGGCGCGGGGCGCACAACTCGTCCATTGTTTGCCTTGCTGCGCTCCCTCNCTTATTGGATCCCGGGGGGGAGCAACCTTGTGTCGGCAGCCTGGCGCCGCTGGAATGCTCACTCTGCCGAAAATGGGTGCCGCGTTGTCTTGCGCTGCCTAGGTGCGCCCACTTAAGTTCGTGTTTTAAAAATGGGTCCCGCGTGTCTGGCGCTTGAACTACGTACCAGAGTATTTGAAATCCTGTTTTTTTTTACGAAACTTTTAAACGAGGACGGAATGGTTGTTTTAAAGTTACCACGCATGCTGCAAATATTGTTTTTGAGCCCTGAAATATTGTTAAAAACGGCTTCTTCAGACTACTACATCTTAAAACATACTCACCGGACACGAGCCAAAATACGATATAATCCTGTATTGAACTTTGCTATGGACCTTCCATTGGTAGAATGATAGGGTCACCACTGGAAGTCCCACAGGTACACGCAGCACGACGAGAACACTGCATGCAATTTAAGAGCCCTGCGCTTAGTGGCGATGGCGCTCTTGTAGTGCGTGCCAATGTAACCCTTATAGCTCCCGCGTGTCTCGGCCAAATAAAGGAGAAAACGACACAGGCAGGCAGGACCCTTAGGCAAGGTAATTTTTTTTTAAATTTGCTATTCCTGTTTTAAAGCATAGAATTAGAATAGCGAGATCAAAATTAATAAATGCGCAAATAAATACAGGGGAGAAGGTACGAAAACCCTTCAAGGAAGTCAAAGGAATACAAAACAAAATAAAAACTATAAAAAAGACTGTCTGTAGCAAAGTGAAATAAAAATACGTGGTCATAAGAGCAAGCCAAAGGTCAAAGGAAATCAATAGGAGAGCAATTTAATGGAGAGGTTATAATCTTTACCTCGGCGATACCCAGACAGGACACAGGTGCGGAAATGTCACGCAAGCGTGACTATAAAAATAAGTTCCTCAATCAAAGAACTTTAAAGCTGGTTCATTTAATATATTTCAGACTACTATTTTCAGAACTTCCACGCATCTTGGCAAAGACATTTACTGTATGGAAGCACTGCTTCCCAGCTTAACTTCAAGTAATGATTAGAGACCCGGAAATTTCGCGAGTTAATTTGAGGACAAGTTAAACTTTGTCCGCTTGTACCACGAAGTTTCGCTTCTATTGGACCACAGCTTGTTAGACATGCCCCGGACGACTCTCGACCAATAACGAACCTGTAAGGAAGATAAAGACAGAATCCCGTGCTACTTGGTAGTGGTTAACATGGAGCAACAACCAATGAACAACTAGCTGTGGCTCAAGTACACAAATGACTGTGGAGACTAGCTTGTTGCCAAATGAATCCGCGAAATTTCCTCTAGTAATGATCTACTCGATTCTCGTTGTCCAACCATTTATTGGCAGTTGTGTAAAGAATTAAAGCTTTTACAATGCTATTGGTGTAAATTCATGGACTAACTCGGAATAAAAGTAAATNGCAGTTGTGTAAAGAATTAAAGCTTTTACAATGCTATTGGTGTAAATTCATGGACTAACTCGGAATAAAAGTAAATTAATTATGTTAGCCACTTCAAAATCACGTTGTCCTTATTGCTGCACCAATTTTCAATTTAAGCGCTTTTTGCATTAAGTAGACTTATAANGCAGTTGTGTAAAGAATTAAAGCTTTTACAATGCTATTGGTGTAAATTCATGGACTAACTCGGAATAAAAGTAAATAAATTATGTTTTACTTCAAAATCACGTTGTCCTTATTGCTGCACCAATTTTCAATTTAAGCGCTTTTTGCATTAAGTAGACTTATAACNACTTCAAAATCACGTTGTCCTTATTGCTGCACCAATTTTCAATTTAAGCGCTTTTTGCATTAAGTAGACTTATAACTTGTTCGAGATATTTACTCAGGTTAATGTCAGTATATCGTAGATTTTCTCCTTGATTTTAACAGCGTTACACTGCGAAAAGTATGCCTGGGAATTATAAACCTGAATATGCATTACCTCGAACTGTTTGGAAAAATAAGCATAAGATATTCCGTCTCCTTCCACTCAGTCCTTTGATGGAAATTAATTTACATTTCTCAGCACGCTGCCACACGAGATTAAAATAACATGTGCTCTGCCAACACGAAGCACGAAAAGAAATACTGTCCAAAAACACAACATGTTGACGACATTTCTAAACAACACACGCAGTCTTTCTAACTCCAGGCGAAGTTTTCTTTCCTTTTTTTTTAAATAAAGTAAAAGATAATAAAATACAGAATTCCTAAAAAATTCTTTATCTTTAAAAATAGCTCGTAATAATTATTTATATCAATAAACAGTTGATCAAAACTGTGTGATAGAGAAACTCTACACTCTACTTTAATCAATTAATCATAAATGTAAACATTTCAGACAAATTATGATTTTAAACAGCGATTTAAAAACCTTAGTACAAAAATGTTATGTAGTTCTCCTTAGTGTATGTTAGATGAAAGTAAAATGATAGGTTCGAAGATGCTTTCTTCCCTCTTTTAAAAAGTAATTTCTTTTGGGAAATAGCAGTAGTTAACATCATAGGAGCTGAATTATTTTACGAGCTCAAACGTTGCAACCACGTAGAATATATAGTCCATTCATGGTTACTTCCAACTTTTCTGAAGCCATGCTGAAGTTCTACTTTCAGGATATATCTCCGCCTCATTCAAACAAAGCTTAGAAAATTACACCAGTGGGCCAACGCACTACATTCGTGCACACTCAGTGTTATAAAATTTTGATTAAAACTATTTCTTACTACGCATTACCATTTTTCTCTCTGTCTACATTAGTATTAGTTATAAATNTAAAATTTTGATTAAAACTATTTCTTACTACGCATTACCATTTTTCTCTCTGTCTACATTAGTATTAGTTATAAATCGAATATTGTATATTACAGAAAGAATATAAATAAATAATTCATTTTAACACGCTTGTAATGTAGGGAATATTTAGGAAACACCCAAACACGTCATACATAGGATGATTTTTCGAACGTTTGATTAAAAAAAATTTGTGAAGAAACCGCGAATAAACTACATTAAATAACCAGTCACACGATAACTTGCTTCCAGACAAGAAAACGCGAGTATAGTTGTTACGATTTTTCTTCTGAAGCTGTGGTTCTAAGACGGACTTCACTCACAGCTCCTGCAGTGCCCGTTAACGCACAGAGAAATGTTTTGTCTTGATAACTGGAAATTCCTACCATAATGTAATACCATTCACGATATCGCTTTCTGACAAAAAAAAAAACCTTTGTGCCCTTTGAAGAGAAGAAAAATTCTACAACAGAGCAAAAATGAGCAAATTAATAATAGTTTTTTTTTTGTAGAAATACGGTACGGGAAAAGATGGACGAAGTGTTTATAATTTAAAAGTAAGCCTGGACACACAATAGTCCGTCGCATCCGTCAGCCGTCCATCAGCCCGGCAGTCATCCATCTATCGTTTTCGTCCGTCAATTGAAAGCGATTCACAATAATCCGTCGTCATGCTTTCTGTACGGCAAAATTTTAGTTGGAGGCAGATTGTGGCTATAAATTCATTTTCAAGAGAGAAACATCTTGGGAAACTAACGTTTTTTGCGTGATAAAAATAATCATTGATTTTTTTTTTTTTATATATTTTACATTTCTGAATTTACTACCAAATATAAATAAACACAGATCCAATCCTTAGAATTTTATTTCAATGTGCGCATTTTCACATAAGGGTTGTCATCAGAACGCGGGTAACACGTAAAACCCTAAACTTTGACTCGGCCGTCGCGCACTAGGTAGCCGCGTTGACGTAGGAACCCTGGTGAAGTGTGACTTGGTGCCGTTGAAACCCGCTCAGTTAGGGTCACCAGACGCACGGCAAAAGGAGTATTCTACATGTCCTCCTTGTTAAGCATTTTCTTGCATCTGGCATGTTTTTTTGTGGCAATCAAAAATGTCCGGCATTTTTGACAAGATAAAAGATAATATTTGTATTTTAATTATTTATGTATTTAAAATTTTTATGCATCTTTATGTATTTTAGCTGTGTTGCCAACAGTTACTTAGTTAATCATATAAAAGTACCTGCAGGTTCTTTGATAACCTATGCAAACTAATTATGTGTACTATGTATTATTAAATTTCAAATTTTGAATTCAGTTTTCATGCTACGGTCTGTATGTGGCGCGTCTGCATGTTTAAAACATTTGTGAGCACAGATATTTATTTTCCTGCTATTGTCCCTTCATATCGTTACGCTGGAGGGGCGTATCCGAGTCCTTGAGGGATGGGAGACGTAATAAAATAAAATAACTAAATTTTTAATCTACATACAATGTTATAAATATTCACAGCCATTAAATACAACACTATACCACCTATCTCCACCATNAAATTTTTAATCTACATACAATGTTATAAATATTCACAGCCATTAAATACAACACTATACCACCTATCTCCACCATTAATTTAGTTATTCTCAGTGAGTGCAATATTTAAAGTCTATCTCAATTGTATTTAAAGTCTTCATCACTGCTTCAATTTTGGTTACAGTCACTTATATCACAGTAATTATTTACAGATGTTCAGTCTGTCTAGTGACATCATTCCAAATGTATGTCACTCACGCATACAGTCCAGTAGTCCCACCCTCCAGTCTCACTCTTCACTGCACCGATGCTCGCAGTCCGCGGACTTCACTCCCGCAGGTCACTTTCGCCACCAATCGTCGCTTTGTTGGCTCGTAGCTTCGCTGTCTTCGTACACCCGGCGCTTAGGGTCATGCAACCCTCCAAACTCTAGACTGTCGGCCTGGAGGTCCCTCGTGGATTAAACAGGCTCGCTGGCCCGATGTAGTAGGTTCCCCACACCCCGAGTCTCGCTGAGAGAGACAAGGGCGATGACCAGAATATTCTTGCAACGATAACCCCAGAAATTCAATCCTCTCAAGGACGGGAGCGCACGAGTGCCGATAGACTTATCACTGCGGTAGCGGCACTCCTTTGTAAATCTCCGCTCATTCCTCGGGCTACTAGCCTGGCCTTGACCCACTCCTTAGTTCGAGTGGGACGGAGCAAGGGAAGCGATGTAGAGCAGCAAGCATGTAACAATATTTTATGTTCAGTGACAACTTTATATAATGTTATTAATATATNGGAAGCGATGTAGAGCAGCAAGCATGTAACAATATTTTATGTTCAGTGACAACTTTATATAATGTTATTAATATATGTTGAAAATGGTTTACTTCGAAAACTAATGGCTGTATTAAACTAGGTAACGCAGCATAAATAATTTGCGGTAATAGTGAGATTACGTTGTCCTTTTTAACATTTCTTCATATTCCATAGTGAANAACGCAGCATAAATAATTTGCGGTAATAGTGAGATTACGTTGTCCTTTTTAACATTTCTTCATATTCCATAGTGAATGTTCTCTTTATTTTCAGTAGTGGTCATACTATTCGCCTCTCACTTACGAGGACCAGGTTCAATTCCCAACGGGGTCGCTCCCGTATTTTTGCATGTGGGAATGGTACCGAACGATGCCACTGGTCAGCAGGTTTTCTCAAGGATATCCTGTTTACCCCACCCTTGCATTCCGGCGCTGCTCATCGGCTCTCAAGATCTCGATGTTAACAGCCGCCCACATCTCCTTGCCCTCCATAGCTCACGCTGTCTGGTCTGCATGATTTGCGGACGTGTGAGTCCACCTTTATGTGGTGTACAGTCCGCGAACAGACCGCGGACCCAGGAAGGAAAGGACCGTCGCACATCGGCGTGGGTTGCTGCTCGCAACACGTGTCTCTCCCATCCTTCTCCTCCTCTTCCCCTTCCTATAGGTGATGCCAACCTTCCATCAACCACTTCCCTGCGCGACACCCGTCCCCTTCCAGGCNTCCTCTTCCCCTTCCTATAGGTGATGCCAACCTTCCATCAACCACTTCCCTGCGCGACACCCGTCCCCTTCCAGGCCTCTGACGAATGGTTTCTGGCCCTCACACCTCCGCCGCTGTCGCCACACACGCGGCAGGATGCTGTTTCTGTGAAAGTGGCGATAAGGTCGACCACCTCACGTGTGTCAAGTTCCCTTTCAGCGTTGTGACTGACGAGGACGACACACCTCTAGCCGAGGAAAGGGTAATGTTGGCAGCAGAATGTCTCTAAAGGTACGATACCTACTTGCTAAATATATGTAGGCATAGGCTATTCACGGTGAAGTGAGCACTTTTGAAAGCCCTCTCATTTGGAATAATAGTCAATATATATATTTTATTTGAGCTTTAGAGGTTAACTTTTAAGTCCAGTGGAATAGACAAACTGTGTTTATTACTTAAATGGCAAAAATGTATTCAAAAAAAGGTTGTTAAAGTATAAAAATGGCTGAAAGGAAAAAGTAACTAAAGCTTTCAAAGCACTGACTTTACCGTGAGCAGCCTATATGCATGTAGGCGACACGGCACCTTGCTACAGTCCATCTTCGGTCACTTCCAACTTTTCTGAAATCCTGCTAAAGTTAGGCTTCCAATATATTCCTCCACCCAATGCAAGCAAAACTTAACAGAGTCTAGAAAATTACACTGAAGGTACAGCGCACCGCATTAGTGCGCACTCAGTGAAACAATATTTTGCATAAGAACTATTTCTTATTAGGCATTACCAATACTCCCTATTTCTCACTGTTTTTGTTCGTATCAATTATAAAAGAAATACTTATTATAATTCGTAGATAAAATATAAATAAAATTTAAATTTTATCAACAATAAAGTACTTAAATATTATTTTATATTAACATAAGTATAAAACGCTTGTGATACATAACATATTTATGAAACAACTAAAGGCGTCATGCATGGGGCTATTTCCCAAAGGTTTGATTCAAAAAGTGTGAAGATACTGCGAATAGAATGTAACACATTCTTAAGCGGAGTGTATTATTTGTAACAAAGGAATTAACATTCTTAGATATTTGGGAGATTTTCAGGTATAGGGAAACCTGGTAACATCTGTTTNATTTGTAACAAAGGAATTAACATTCTTAGATATTTGGGAGATTTTCAGGTATAGGGAAACCTGGTAACATCTGTTTTATCGGAAGTGATTTCGCCTGCTAACGAACATCATTGTCACTATCGGTAATGTGGAGGTTGCCATAGATGCTAGTTTAATCACTGGATTACTTATATGTGTTACTATATCAATAGTGTAANATTTGTAACAAAGGAATTAACATTCTTAGATATTTGGGAGATTTTCAGGTATAGGGAAACCTGGTAACATCTGTTTCATCGGAAGTGATTTCGCCTGCTAACTAACATAATTGTCACTATCGGTAATGTGGAGGTTGCCATAGATGCTAGTTCAATCACTGGATTTCTCTATATGTTTTACTAGATTACTAGCTTAATGATATTACACATACGTAACCACAGTACACATTGTAGAAACAACAGTCTACTACATGCACTAAATAGCTTGAGAAGGGCCGTCCCAGTAAGCGACAAGTTTCTCTCCTGACACTCCATCAGCACATTGTGAGCCCCTGCGCGGGACTGACCAGGTAGCAGGGAATGGGCGTTGTCAAGGTTGTCCAGTACCTCCCTTTGTTGTCGCCCCCAACCCTGCAACATGACCACTATTAGTGCAAAGTTGAGTGCTCACAATTGTCAGAAGATGCACACCTCAACAGAATTTTTTTTATTCTGAACATAATACCACCTTCCAAAAAAGGGCCAACACTTTTTTGAAGAAAAAAAACTGTGTCACANTTTTTTTTATTCTGAACATAATACCACCTTCCAAAAAAGGGCCAACACTTTTTTGAAGAAAAAAAACTGTGTCACAATTCATATTACAAGATATCCTGACAAAAATAATTAGCCCGTTTTTAATCCTTGTTGCACACACCATTTACTGTTTGGAAGGGGACATAACTTGGTGATGGATCGCTTCATTGTTCCTCGTATAGTACAGATGGTCACCACACGAATCAACTTGTCCACTTGTTCCTTTGTTGTAACTGCTATAAGGTGTCAGCTGACCACCTCTTTCAAAATTGTTGTAATTGCTGTTGGATCCGATGCCACCTTGAAAGCAAGATAAGACTTGATGTAGTAAGGTCTGTTTCAGGGAGAGCAGTTATTGGTTGACCAATTAGGAAGTGACCAGGAGTTAGGACAGAATGATCATTGTGATCATTGTTCAAGGGTGTCAGAGATCTGGAATTAGGGTATGCTTCTATTTGTAATGTTAATGNGAATGATCATTGTGATCATTGTTCAAGGGTGTCAGAGATCTGGAATTAGGGTATGCTTCTATTTGTAATGTTAATGCCAATAATTCTTCATAGGTTAGAAATACGGACACCATTATTTGCCGTAGATGAAATAAAAATTAATTTACTCCTGCTTCCCATATCCCCCCGAAGTGGGGAGCTCTAGGAGGAATNTTTGCCGTAGATGAAATAAAAATTAATTTACTCCTGCTTCCCATATCCCCCCGAAGTGGGGAGCTCTAGGAGGAATAAAATACCACTGTATTCCCTCTTTTGAAGTGAATGCATTTACTGCAGCTTGATGATCTGTGGTTTCAAAGAGAAGTTTCAATTCATGCAGATCCTTGTTAGCTCTGACGAAATTGCTGCCATTATCAGAATAGATTTGACTGACTCGTCCACATCGAGATACGAATCTCTTGAGTGTTGCATTTAATGCTTGACTGCTAAGGTCACTCACTATTTAAAGATTCACAGCCTTTGTGGCTAGACAAATAAATATTGCAATGTAGCATTTAATTTTTATTTTAGTTCGGTGAGAACCCCGTTTGATGTAGCATAGTCAATTCCAACATTAATAAATGGTTTGGCAGGATTTACCCGAAAACTTGGAAGCTGACCCATAAGTTGTTGTGCACTCATATTCTTAAGTGTGAGACATACTATACAGTTATGAATGGTNCACTTGGAAGCTGACCCATAAGTTGTTGTGCACTCATATTCTTAAGTGTGAGACATACTATACAGTTATGAATGGTGTGCCTAATGATATCTTTGCCATTTACTATCCAGTAATGTTGGCGCAGTAAGGAAAGAAATAACTGAGCTTCAGCATGCAGCAAATGCCGATGCTGATCCTTAATAATAAGTCTGGTCAACTGATGTTTAGGTGGGAGTGTCATTTGATGTATCTGATCTAACTGTAAGACTGCATGTTAAAGTTGCCCACCCACACCAAGAATTTTTTCCTTGCATGTGAAAGGATTTAATGACTACAGTTTACTCTTAGAGTCACAACCATTTGCAACTATTTAACTCTCCATATCTGCAAAGTAATCAGACATTTAAGCAATTCTGGTGCATGTGATGATGGCATCTTTGAGTTCCTGTGCAGACAACAACCCAGATTTGCATTTTTCTGTGGGTTTCCTGGTATTCGAAATGAAACGTATGCAGTAGGCGACCACTCTTTTCAACGTTATTAGTGTTGAGAATCTCAAGATTGCTTCGTCTTACACAGAAGTAGCCATCACAACAAGCTTTGCCATTTTCCCTTCTGGTATGCTATCTTGGTCCATGCTCGCACTTGCTGCTGGTCATGTAGTTGAGTCTTCTTGCAACCAGGGTGGTCCATTCCAAGATATCACATGATCTAGAAATCATATCAGCAGAAATTTTGTTTAAAGGCACATGTTTCCAATCAGTAATTGACGAAATTTCCTGAATTTCGACGATTCGATTGTCTACAAATGTTTTCCATCGAGTAGGAGTAGCTGAAATCCATGCTAGCACCAAACTTGAGCCTGTTGACAAGCATACTTTAGAATAGAGTCATATTTAGGGCCACAAGGGCCCTTTTGCGTAGTCTGAATAACAGTAGAGCTCCCTCCACACAACTCTAGCTGTTGAAATGAAACCATTTTTACTGGAGCTACCTTGGATTTTGCACATATAATTTTGATACTGTCATTTTTTGATTCACCTGTGCATCTAATGTACATACATGCACCGTAACCTCTCTCAGATGCATCGGCAAACCCATTTAGCTGGAGGTCAACTATGACCTCATTACTCTAAACATATTGGTCAATGTGAATATGGTTAACTTGAGGAAGTTGCCCATATAAAACCTTCCACTTGTGTACGATTTCTGAAGGGAGAACCTCATCTCAGCCAAGTTTTGCCTACCACAGTTCTTGTAGCAGAATTTTGCATGAGATGACAGTGGGGCTAATCAAACCCAAAGAATCAAATTTAAATATAGACACTATTGTTGCCAGGACTGTTCTCTTAGTAAACACCAGTGCCTCAGTACAGTCTGATGGAAGGTGAAATCTACTGACAATCTGAAGATGATCAGATGCTGGATTTCAAATAAGTCCTAATGTCTTTACATCTTTGGTATTCAAATGGAGAAGCAGGTCACTTTTCCGAAACTCATGGGGTACTGCTTCATGTAGCTGTGGATGGTTTTGAGCACCATTTTCGGAGAGTAAATCCTCCCTTGCTTAGTAAGTTTATTAGTTATTCCTGAATTATCAAGCCTTTGTTTACTGTATGTGCACCTGTCATAAAATAACCACCTCAGATTCTATAGGGAAATGTTTGTTCTCCTCCAGTGCAGGCTGATGCAGTGCTCTTGTAGCTAAAAATGGGGCACATGCAGTACCATATGTCACTTATTGCAGCTCATAATACTGTATAACTTCTTCAGGTGAATTCCTCCACCATATTCTTTGAAGGTGAAGTCTTTTGGGTTGACTCTGATCTGACGATACATCTCCTCGATGTATTTAGTGAAATACACCTTATGAGAACGAAACAATAGAGTTATCGAACATAGGTCCTGTTGTATTATTGGCCCAACTTTAAGAATGTCGAGTGATTTCCCATTAGTGGTTTTCGCAAAAGCCTCAAATACAACTCATGTTTTCGTTGTAGTGCTAGACTCNTGTCGAGTGATTTCCCATTAGTGGTTTTCGCAAAAGCCTCAAATACAACTCATGTTTTCGTTGTAGTGCTAGACTCCTTTATTAAAGGATGGTGGGGTTTGTAATAAACTGATTTTGCATCATCCTTTGAACTATCAACCACCTTCATATGATATAATGATTCATATTCCTTCAAGAAATTTATGTACTGTGACTGTAAACTTGTATTTTTCAACATATGTTGTTCAAGACATTGAAATATCATTTCTGCCATCTGGTGGGAATTATCAAGTTATCTGGGATCTTGTTTAAATGGTAAATATACTATAAATCTTCCTGTAGCATTTTATTGTAGTGGTATTATCAAAATTATCTTCACTTTCATATTCTTCCTTCGATCGTGGAGTGTGATGAAGCTGTTCCAGTTCCTAGAAACTTTGAAGCTGATGCTCCAGACTGTCATCATTCCTGATAAGAAATGCTTGTTGATCCATTTGAACTGTACTTGAGGGAGGTTAGGTATGGTCCTAACACTAGTCACCCTATTTTCGTGTTTTGTAGGTATGGGTAACAACATGTTATGGATCTTTGTTCAGGTAGAAGTAATTTGAAAAATATCTCTGCTCCAATAAGTAGAGTAATTTGTCCTGGCTGATTGAAATTTGCATCTGCTAATTCTATGTCTTGAAGAATATTCAACTCCTAGTAGCTAATGTAATTACTCGGGATATTCCCCGAATTTCTTGGTAACACCACACAGTCAAGAGTTGCAGAGTAATTTGTAGTATTAGACAGAATTTGGACTGTGACACTATATTTTGCTTCTTCCCTAACAGTTCTTATCCCTTGTAGTAGTACATAGTTACGAATTTTTTTTTATGCCAGTCTCTTAATCAAAGACTTACTGACAAAGTGTGCTTGTGAACAGGAGTACAACAATGCTCTACAAGTATTTAACATTCCTGTGTTATCACACACCCTCACTGTGACAGTAGGATGCAGTATGTGTGTGTGTGGTTTCACATTTAAAGAACAATACTGAGCACCGCTGCTTTGATTGTCGCCATCATCTTCACTCGCATCCCTTTCTCTGCCACATGATTTTTGTGAAGTTTTCTCTTGATCTTCCACCTGGGGAGATTTAACTTTTCTGTGTAATAATGTATTATGCTTCCTTCCACAGTTACTACAAGAACCAGATGTACATTGTCTTACTATGTGCCCTACTTGAAAGCAATTAAAACACAGTTTGTTCTGAAATACAAATTCAGTACGTTCTTGGAAATTCCCATTTAAAAACTTATGACTCCTATGCAAAGCATGCATCTCATGACATTTCATNTTCTATGCAAAGCATGCATCTCATGACATTTCATGTAACTGCCATGAGTAGTGACAAAAGCTTGTGTTACACTCTTAACCTGCTTTGTAACTGTATCTTGTTTCTTGTAAACTGAGCTAGAATCTACTGGAAATATGCTAGGTTTACTAAGCTCTAAAGCCTGGCATCTAATTTCGAGGGACTCACATAAATTCTTTAATGGTAAAACCTGGTTGCTTGATGAGCTCGATTCCCATTTCNTGTCGAGTGATTTCCCATTAGTGGTTTTCGCAAAAGCCTCAAATACAACTCATGTTTTCGTTGTAGTGCTAGACTCTTTTATTAAAGGATGGTGGGGTTTGTAATAAACTGATTTTGCATCATCCTTTGAACTATCAACCACCTTCATATGATATAATGATTCATATTCCTCCAAGAAATTTATGTACTGTGACTGTAAACTTGGATTTTTCAACATATGTTGTTCAAGACATTGAAATATCATTTCTGCCATCTGGTGGGAATTATAAAGTTATCTGGGATCTTGTTTAAATGGTAAATATACTATAAATCTTCCTGTAGCATTTTATTGTAGTGGTATTATCAAAATTATCTTCACTTTCATATTCTTCCTTCGATCGTGGAGTGTGATGAAGCTGTTCCAGTTCCTAGAAACTTTGAAGCTGATGCTCCAGACTGTCATCATTCCTGATAAGAAATGCTTGTTGATCCATTTGAACTGTACTTGAGGTTAGGTATGGTCCTAACACTAGTCACCCTATTTTCGTGTTTTGTAGGTATGGGTAACAACATGTCATGGATCTTTGTTCAGGTAGAAGTAATTTGAAAAATATCTCTGCTCCAATAAGTAGAGTAATTTGTCCTGGCTGATTGAAATTTGCATCTGCTAATTCTATGTCTTGAAGAATATTCAACTCCTAGTAGCTAATGTAATTACTCGGGATATTCCCCGAATTTCTTGGTAACACCACACAGTCAAGAGTTGCAGAGTAATTTGTAGTCTTAGACAGAATTTGGACTGTGACACTATATTTTGCTTCTTCCCTAACAGTTCTTATCCCTTGTAGTAGTACATAGTTACGAATTTTTTTTTATGCCAGTCTCTTAATCAAAGACTTACTGACAAAGTGTGCTTGTGAACAGGAGTACAACAATGCTCTACAAGTATTTAACATTCCTGTGTTATCACACACCCTCACTGTGACAGTAGGATGCAGTATGTGTGTGTGTGGTTTCACATTTAAAGAACAATACTGAGCACCGCTGCTTTGATTGTCGCCATCATCTTCACTCGCATCCCTTTCTTTGCCACATGATTTTTGTGAAGTTTTCTCTTGATCTTCCACCTGGGGAGATTTAACTTTTCTGTGTAATAATGTATTATGCTTCCTTCCACAGTTACTACAAGAACCAGATGTACATTGTCTTGCTATGTGCCCTACTTGAAAGCAATTAAAACACAGTTTGTTCTGAAATACAAATTCAGTACGTTCTTGGAAATTCCCATTTAAAAACTTATGACTCCTATGCAAAGCATGCATCTCATGACATTTCATGTAACTGCCATGAGTGGTGACAAAAGCTTGTGTTACACTCTTAACCTGCTTTGTAACTGTATCTTGTTTCTTGTAAACTGAGCTAGAATCTACTGGAAATATGCTAGGTTTACTAAGCTCTAAAGCCTGACATCTAATTTCGAGGGACTCACATAAATTCTTTAATGGTAAAACCTGGTTGCTTGATGAGCTCGATTCCCATTTCNACATCTAATTTCGAGGGACTCACATAAATTCTTTAATGGTAAAACCTGGTTGCTTGATGAGCTCGATTCCCATTTCTTGCGACTTCGTTCGTCAAGTTTGTCAAGAACTAGCTGTTACAACAGTACATCATGCAATGGTATTTTTAGCTCTAAAGTTTCGATAACAGTAAATAGTGATGTTTCTGGATGTTATCTATTGAACCATTATTGATGACCAAACTCGTAAATGTGTCTTGAAAGTGTCTAAACTCTGTGACATTTCCACTCAATGAGGGCAATTTGATTGTAGGCAATTTAATGTTTATGTTAGAACTTGAATGTATCAAAGGTGAACACCCATTGTTCGCAATTTTTGTGGATTCTGTATATTTTTCAACAATGGCTGTATACCGTCTTAAAATTTCATAGAATGTGTTTTCGAACGATTCTCTATCATATTCGTGTTCTGTCGTCATCGTACAATTCAAGCTGTTTTTGCACCTTGTCACTTTCATACACATGCTCATTTCACATGCACTGGAACCTGCTACATGTTTCTCTAAAAATGTTTACATTCGTTTCAATTCTGCCTTAACAAGACCTCTAGATTAAATCAAGAAGGATTTTTATTTATGATCCATGCTTACAGGGAAAGAGAAAAAGGAACTAGACTAAGCTCGCTTTGCGGATCCCTCGTTGGTTGTCTCTACTGCCAATGCTGAGAAGTGTTCTGCGACCGACACTACTACTCTACTGACGAATGTCCTTCACTTGCCGCACTTAAAAAAATACAACCTGTGTATTCGCCGTGTCACAGAAATCCATGCCCGAAGGACCAAAATTTTTAATCGGAAGTGATTTCGCCTGCTAACGAACATCATTGTCACTATGGGTAATGTGGAGGTTGCCATAGATGCTAGTTTAATCACTGGATTACTTATATGTGTTACTATATCAATAGTGTAATGATATTACACATACGTAACCACAGTACACATTGTAGAAACAACAGTTTACTGCATGCACTAAATAGCTTGAGAAGGGCCGTCCCAGTAAGCGACAAGTTTCTCTCCTGACACTCCATCAGCACATTGTGAGCCCCTGCGCGGGACTGACCAGGTAGCAGGGAATGGGCGTTGTCAAGGTTGTCCAGTACCTCCTTTTTTTTTTCTAGAGTCCTAACTCTCGAATATGACCAATATTAGTGTAAAGCTCAGTGCTCACAATTCTTAGAAGATGCACACCTCAAAAGAAAAGTTTTCTTTCTGAACATCATCTTCGATTCTATTTTTTTTCACGGCGATATCTATTCATTTAATATTTTGCATAAAAAAGTGTTATCGCTACAGGCTGTTGGTAATATTAAAATAATTTGTAAAGACGCGTTTACACTTCCGTAACTTGGTCACATGATACCATAGTGCGACCTTGGCAGAACAGGATGTAGATGCAAAGTCCCGTAACTCAGGAGGTCGAGCGACACTGTTTCCGTTTTCCATCGAGTGTCGGTTGCGATGGAACGATATGTGCAGACACGCAGTCGCATGTGTCATCCGACCTCGGTTTTCATGACCAGCGAGTTCAGAAGATGCTGTGAGTGCAATAATATTGCTGCGTAATACATGTAATCGTGCGCATGGCTGTTTCGTGTTTGCTAGTTAATTTTCCTGTCTCTCGTTTTGGTTTGGAGGGTGAGGTGAGAATGTAGCAGCGCTGGAATGCAAGGGCTGGGAAACTAAAGATCCCTGAGAATACACGAGGACCAGCGGCATCGTACGGCATGATTCCCACATGCGAACACCCGGAGGCGATCCTGTCAGGCATCGAACCCGGTTCGCTTTGCTGGGAGGCGAACAGAGTTGACTGTAAAAAATACTGCAACGTTGAGAGAAATTTTTCGTTCCAGTAAATACGGTATGATTTGAAAAACCCGAATTATAAATACGGAAATTCTAGATACGATGGTCTTACTGCATTGTGTACAAGATCAAAACTGCCAAAGCACCAAGTGGAAAGAAAACTCAAAAAATCCAGTCGGCCAGTTTATCAGGGAAATGAAGAAATCAGGGAGTGGAGAAGACCTTGAATCGAGCTCATCGTGGAAGTATTTCCGGGCTGCGTTGTTTCTAAAGGATAGGAACACGCCATATACATCTTGAGGTTAAACCTAAGCATTCCTATATTGTTATCGCCTGTCTGAAATTTGCATGAGCCTTCGTAATTGTTAGACCAATTATGCAAAATATATCTTAATAATAACAACTTAATTTTCGGAAAATGCTTTTGAGCCCACCATCACGCCGATATTCTAGATTTAAATCATCAANTAATAATAACAACTTAATTTTCGGAAAATGCTTTTGAGCCCACCATCACGCCGATATTCTAGATTTAAATCATCAAAGTCATCGTGTACCAGGTCAGCCATTAGATCACTACAACTGTGTGGATTGTTTGAACTATTATAGACATACGCCATTGCAAATCTCCGTTGTAGTCACATAAAACCTACTAGGTAAAATGTTATATACAAGGTTTTCTGAAACTACAAGCAAGTGTTTGCAACGACTTATGTCCATAATTGTTCAAATAATAAATTACCCCCATTTCATTAACCATTCAAACAACACAGCTGTATGGTCATCTATTCTTTAAAGAAAGATGCGCTGAAGACCGCTTTAGGCGTCCATTTTCTTGTTTCCATAAAAACCAATATATATATATATATGCTACAGCTGTTTAAAGGGCTTTGTCCTCTTTCCTCTTGAAAATAACTGGAGTTAGTAACTCTTGATGAGGTGTAGCAAGGGCAATCGACATGTGCGACACTGTTAGGTAACTGCGTAGACAGGTGATGATCGTCCGACAATAGTCACTCTACTTGGTCGCATAGCTAGCTTGGTTTTTAAATTTCAGTAATAATAGTCTAAATCTGATCAATCAACCAATTTGTTAAGTTCTCCCCCTTATCGAGCAAAAATGCGCCAAACTAGATTTATTTTGGGAGAAGAGGCGACATCGAATTGCCCAAAATATTGTATACAGAACTGCATTTAATAAGTTGTCGAGGTCAAATGCGACAGTTGCACAAATAATGTACAAGGTAGCGAGGANACAATAGTCACTCTACTTGGTCGCATAGCTAGCTTGGTTTTTAAATTTCAGTAATAATAGTCTAAATCTGACCAATCAACCAATTTGTTAAGTTCTCCCCCTTATCGAGCAAAAATGCGCCAAACTAGATTTATTTTGGGAGAAGAGGCGACATCGAATTGCCCAAAATATATTATACAGAACTGCATTTAATAAGTTGTCGAGGTCAAATGCGACAGTTGCACAAATAATGTACAAGGTAGCGAGGAATCTCACATTAATAGTTTATCTCTACAATAGGCAGTCTATTTTATTACAGGAAAGTTTCATGTCACCGTAAAATAAATGTACGCATAAGAAACTAATTCCAGTTACTTCCTTAATAGTTAGTAGTCCGGACATATTTGCTGTACATTCGTTGTTTGTATCCTGGAAATACGAATTTTGCAAATAAAGACAAAAAAAAAAAATCGTGCATACCCGTACCGTTTTTTTTATCACATTAAGTGTATTCAAAGAGAAAATAAATTGTGACAATGGAAACAAATGGAATATTTAGAACTTGCATGTGCAGTTTCCTTAAGAGTTAGGGAAAGAGTTTAACCATACAGCCATAGTTTAATAATCTGTGTGGGATTTCATCGCGCGTAACAAAGTCCTACTGTTACAGATCTAATATGCACAGGAGAGAATGACACTGGAAGAACTGCACGCTAGTTCAGCGCCTTGCACGTAGGAACGATGGGGCGCTGGGCGCGCGTCTTATTGCCAAACGCATCGATGTGACTCGAACGCAAAAATTAAAAAAATCTCGGGTCCATGTACCTTTAAGCAAATAGTATTGTTACATGGTCGCCAGGGGGTGTATCTGAATATCGTGAGTATCTGAGTTCGTGAGGGATGGAGGTCTTGAAACAAAATAACTAAATTGGATTTTTAATTGAACTACTCAGCTATTATTTATATTAAACTTTTTATCTGTCCTTAAATTATCTGTCTCCACGATTATTCTTTTTATTTCAAAGTGAGTGCAATATCTAATGTCCATTTCAAATCTAATTAACGTCCTTCTTCGGTTCTGTGTTTGGTTATTGTAGATTAAATCATTCTCATCATTAACACACGTTCAGTCATCTGTTGCCAACCTCTGTGATGTCTTTCACTCACGCATCCAGTTCAATAGTCCAGCCTGCAGTCGTACTCTTCGCTGCTCTGATGTTCGCAGTCGCAGATTTTACTCCCGCAGGTCATTCGTCTAACCGCGTGCTTCTCTTCTCGCTGGTTATCCATCGCTGAAACCCATCCATTCAACAACTGCCGGCTTGGAGGCCCGACACGAGTTTTATAGCTGCTGGCCGTAACCTCAAAGGTTCGCCGCACCCCGAGTATAGCTGAGAGACACGAGGTCAATAATCCAGAACATTCTTCAGATGTCTGAAAGACACCCGATACCCAAGCTCGGGAGCGGCACACGCCCTGCTAGGCATAACACGTACGCTTTGTAAACAACCCTTTGTAGAAAATCCACTGGCTGCAACTGATAGCGAGCGCGCGTCGGTAAATCATCCAGCTACTCTGTCCTTCTCTTCCGCCCTCTCGCGCGGGGCGAATCAGCGAGCGCGTAACAGTATTTTCCATTTCAGTTAGTACTTCTTCGTGGAATGACGGATGCGAAGGAAAGCTAACCGGAGAATACGTGTTTGTGAATGTTATAGATAATTTTATTACGTGTGTGTGAATTATCGAATTTCAGTTCAAGGTGAACGACACCTCTTGACGAAAAAAATGACGCATTTCCTTAGTTCTCGTATTTATCACGGTTTATCATAGGCCATCCGTTTTTTCGACACCAACATAAAAAATGCCATTCAAATAATAAAGACCACGGAGTATGCTGCTAGTAGTAATTTGTTAAATTTCAGCTATTACAAAGTCTTAAATGTTTATCCGAAATAAACACCGGGTAGTATGGCTGAGTGCAAAACAACTGTACTCGCGCTCGGAAAGACCTGGGTTCGATTCCCGGTCCAGCCATTGCGATTTCTGTTTTTCCATGGTTTCCCGAAATCACTCCAGGCTGGGATGTTCGGAACTACAGTCCACGGCCAATTCCTTCCCCGTTTCTTCTTCTCTGAGCAACTTGATCCGTCTCTAGTTGACCTCGTGTTCGGCAAGACGTTAAGCCGTGCCTACCTACCTGAAACGGAATTTAAAATATGAATAATTGTTTTTCCATCTTAACAATTGTCAAAATATGCAGTTTTCCTTGCAGAAGATATCGTATAGCAATTGCAATGTTCGTTGCACTGAAAAAGTTTCGTAGCTGCGATTTAATTCTGATAATCGCGGATCATTTACCCAAAACCAGTAGCTGATCCAATGTTATTTTCGTCGTTTGTATACCAATCAGTTCATCCGTTCACTTTTCTACGTGCCAGTTGTGTTACCGGGTTCGGCCCGCCAAACGTTTTAGTNAGAAGATATCGTATAGCAATTGCAATGTTCGTTGCACTGAAAAAGTTTCGTAGCTGCGATTTAATTCTGATAATCGTGGATCATTTACCCAAAACCAGTAGCTGATCCAATGATATTTTCGTCGTTTGCATACCAATCAGTTCATCCGTTCACTTTTCTACGTGCCAGTTGTGTTACCGGGTTCGGCCCGCCAAACGTTTTAGTGNATACCAATCAGTTCATCCGTTCACTTTTCTACGTGCCAGTTGTGTTACCGGGTTCGGCCCGCCAAACGTTTTAGTGTTTAACATGTGCACAATTACTTAAAGTCAGGCTTCAGCTATTTTTATACGTTCTTAAAAACGGCGACCACTAGCGAAGAAAAATTATTTTCTTTGAAATATATTTAGATTCCCATCTAATGGCTCTAAACCAACACAGCTTCTAGACGACATCAATTGCAGATATTTCGTATGCTTTTTATTCCAGATAGCCTCGCTGTGCGTTAAAATACAGCATTTAGGATACTTTTAATTGTTAGTTAATTTACCTACAACTGTGTAACAACTCGCCTGAAGCATGCTTTGCGGCTAATGTGAGCAACACGACGAGCGAGTTGGCATATGAACTGTGACGTCATGATAGAACCAAGCACGATACCACGCATTTTAAGAGGTGTTCGGAACTGATATATTAATTTAATCAAGCATTTTTGCAAAAAATAATTGTCATAGCACACTGTAAATCTAGTATTACAACAGTAATATTTAAAAATTTATAATTTATCAGAAAAAGTGTGCAGGTTGCTTATCGTGCAAAGAGNCTAGTATTACAACAGTAATATTTAAAAATTTATAATTTATCAGAAAAAGTGTGCAGGTTGCTTATCGTGCAAAGAGGCTATTAAGCATTAAATTTTTAATCGCCACTTTGCACGATAGGCAACCTAAATTATTTAAATTTTTAAATTTTGATGTGCGAGCAAACTTTACTCGTAGAACATCATTTTTTTTCTCAGTCTTTAACAAGCAGGATAGCTGAAAAGAAGGTATTTGTCCGCCTCCATCAAAATTGCTCTTTATTCTTCGCAGAGCTATTTTTCATCATTGATCGTAGACGCAGAGGAATGGCCTATAAAATTTGTTTTGTGTTGTACGTTACGTCACATGATAATGCTCCAACTTCCCGACAAGAATAGGTTCCGAACTATAAATTCTCGAATTCTTAAGTTATGAAAGATGGCCAGCCTCTAAAAAGATTGCGTGGCGTGACAAACATTACGATCTTGGATGACTATTAATAAGCTGTTTCTGCGTCAGGGTTTGTATTGATCCTCGCAATTCTTGAAATAAATTCAGAATTTATTAATTTTTAAAGATACGGTATGGATAAAATTAAAAATCTATGCAAAGGCTTTACGCATGTTAAAAAACAAATTGCATTGTATTGTGCTTATTAACTTCCCCCTTCGTTATGTTTGCAGGTTCATCAGGGGACAGAGTACAAATTAACTTATGACCTAAATTAAACTAAGACTCATGCATGATCCGGAATTCGAACACNCATCAGGGGACAGAGTACAAATTAACTTATGACCTAAATTAAACTAAGACTCATGCATGATCCGGAATTCGAACACAGAACCTCTCGCACCCCAGACCGGCAGCGCACCAACCGACTGCGCCACAGGAGTTCGGCTTAAAAAACAAAGATCACGTTAATTTAAGGCAGTTGGGAAACTATTCGCATAATTTTGCGATACAGCCTGCACTAGCTTGCGATACACACTAAACGTGAGTCAGTGAAAATTGATCGTGAATAGCGCAAGTCAGAATTGTGTGGCGAAAATTACGCTACAGAAGAAGGCAATGTACGCCTGATGATTACGTGAGTGGCCAAAATTTACATGTTTAACATGTTTGAAGTAACGTAAAGCNAGAAGGCAATGTACGCCTGATGATTACGTGAGTGGCCAAAATTTACATGTTTAACATGTTTGAAGTAACGTAAAGCGAATTTAACTAATCAATATCACTAATCATTTGCGGATTTAGGAGCCGCAGTGGTGTAGTGGTTAGATTACTCACCTCCCACCTCAGAATCGGGTTCGATTCCCAGCGGGGTCACCNCGGAGCCGCAGTGGTGTAGTGGTTAGATTACTCACCTCCCACCTCAGAATCGGGTTCGATTCCCAGCGGGGTCACCCCCGGATTTTTGCACGTGTGAATCGTGCCGGACAATGCCGCTGATCGACGGGTTTTCTCGGGGGTCTCCCGTTTCCCCGTCCCTTCATTCCGGCACTGCTCCATACTCACCTCGCTTCACCATCATCGGCTCTCAAGACCTCGATGTCAAGAGCTGCCTAAATCTCTCAATGGGTCATCGTTGGCGCATTTCACAGATTAGTTTGTCGGGAGTTTAAAAACCACTGAACTCGCAGCGAAAAGGCAGTGGTGAGCGGGGGAGATTGTTCCTGAAGCCGGATGTGTCTCGAAGCGTGAACTCTCAGGCTACACTCGTTTACAACACCGACACTTATGAGGTTCGCGGTGGGCNCCGGATGTGTCTCGAAGCGTGAACTCTCAGGCTACACTCGTTTACAACACCGACACTTATGAGGTTCGCGGTGGGCGGGGATAAGGGAAACCTGTCCATGTGGCCGCAGGCCGACTTAATGACGGCAAGTCGAGCTATAGCTCTGCCCACGGCAAGAACTGTTAGTCGGCTCGCATTTCATCGCGTGGGACAGTAGTGGTGGAACGTGTTTTGGCGAGGCGGTGTAGCGGGAACATTGTTTCAACAACATCCTTGCTGACAATTGTGCTCGTGGTTGGCTTCAGCACTTTGTAAAACTATGTTTACAGGCTATTCAAGGTAAAGTGAACACTTCTTAAGGCCCTCCCACACTGAGAAAAAAATATGGCAGTAGGAACCACCTAGGCTGTTAAAATTCTGACAGCCATCTAATGGGTTGTAGGTTCCATCTAAATATTGTTAACACATATATTAATAATAAACAGAACTGTTTGTTGTATTCCTGTCTGTGTGCATATAGTTGCTACAAGATAGCAGTGTTATCTTACCACGAACATACTATAATATATTCTACTTCTCATGTTGTATCCTTCCGCCGTATGCAAAATTAACACTGTCGTGGGCAAATCACTTTAGTCATGCACCGCCCAAGTAAAACCATGGAATTTTGATGAACGTGAATGTGTTATCAATGTACAAAAATCACACTTTAGTGTGATAAAACATGAAATACTAACTTCAGTGGCCGTAAATTTAAACATTACACCCAAAATAAAACGTCAAGTGTTAAGCACTTTTTTTATTAAATGCTTTCCAACTTAACAAGCAGCCTGCAGGTTTAATCCATTCATGGTTACTTCCAACTTTTCTGAAGCCCTGATAAATTTCTACTTCAATTTACACCAAATAGAAAACGCACAACATTTGGGCGCATCCTGTGTAATAATACTTTGCATAAGAACTATTTCTTACTAGGCATTACCAACACACCTATTTTTGCCCTGTTTTTATTCACATTGATTGCAAACGAAATTTGTAAATTGTAGATAACATGTATGGAGAAGTTCAATTTAACAAAAAAAAAAAAAGGCACTTTTATGTTAACGGAAGTATAAAAAGCTTGTGACCCATGTCGTGTTTAGGAAATACCCAAACACGTCGTACATGGGTTGATTTTTCGAAGTTTTTATTATAAAAGTGTGAATAAACCGCGAATAGACTTAAGCGTACGTGTAGTTACGGGCAGTGATTTTTTTATCAAAGGCTTGTTTGAAAATAATTGCTCACTCTACCAATGACGGATTACAGCAAGAGTTTAGCGAAACATTGTTTTACGGTCAGTCTAGCGTGACGGTATTTGAACGACATCCTAGCTGAACAGTGTGTTAGCATGCAGGTTCCTTGTTAACGGCACGTAGCGGAAAATTTAATCAGCTACGCCCTAGCGAAAAATTATGTCACCAACTAGTACTTTTTTCACAAACACTTCGATTACTTAAAAATANCCGGATGTGTCTCGAAGCGTGAACTCTCAGGCTACACTCGTTTACAACACCGACACTTATGAGGTTCGCGGTGGGCCGGGATAAGGGAAACCTGTCCATGTGGCCGCAGGCCGAGTTAATGACGGCAAGTCGAGCTATAGCTCTGCCCACGGCAAGAACTGTTAGTCGGCTCGCATTTCATCGCGTGGGACAGTAGTGGTGGAACGTGTTTTGGCGAGGCGGTGTAGCGGGAACATTGTTCCAACAACATCCTTGCTGACAATTGTGCTCGTGGTTGGCTTCAGCACTTTGTAAAACTATGTTTACAAGCTATGTTCACGGTAAAGTGAACACTTTTTAAGGCCCTCCCACACTGAGGAAAAAATATGGCAGTAGGAACCATCAAGACCGTTAAAATTCTGACAGCCATATAATGGGTTGTAGGTTCCATCTAAATATTGTTAAGACATATATTAATACAAACAGAACTATTTGTTGTATTCCTGTGTGTGTGCATATGTTTGCTACAAGATAGCGCTGTTATTTTACCATGAACATACTATAAAATATTCTACTTCTCATGTTGTATCCTTCCGCCGTATGCAAAATTAACACTGCCGTGGGCAAATCACTTTATTCGTGCACTGCCTAAGTAAAACCATGGAATTTTTATGAACGTGAATGTGTTATTAATGTACAAAAATCACACTTTAGTGTGTTAAAACAAGAAATAGGCTACTAACTTCAGTGGCCGTAAATTTAAACATTACACTCAAAATAAAACGTCAAGTGTTAAGAACTANACTCAAAATAAAACGTCAAGTGTTAAGAACTATTTTTATTAAATGCTTTCCAACTTAACAAGCAGCCTGCAGGTTTAATCCATTCATGGTTACTTCCAACTTTTCTGAAGCCCTGATAAATTTCTACTTGAATTTACACCAAATGGACAACGCACAGCATTCGTGTGTATTCTGTGTAATATTACTTTGCATAAGAACTATTTCTTACTAGGCATTACCAACACACCTATTTTTGCCCTGTTTTTATTCACATTGATTGCAAACGAAATTTGTAAATTGTAGATAACATGTATGGAGAAGTTCAATTTAACAAAAAAAAAAAAAGGCACTTTTATGTTAACGGAAGTATAAAAAGCTTGTGACCCATGTCGTGTTTAGGAAATACCCAAACACGTCGTACATGGGTTGATTTTTCGAAGTTTTTATTATAAAAGTGTGAATAAACCGCGAATAGACTTAAGCGTACGTGTAGTTACGGGCAGTAATTTTTTTTATCAAAGGCTTGTTTGAAAATAATTGCTCACTCTGCCAATGACAGATTACAGCAAGAGTTTAGCGAAACATTGTTTTACGGTCAGTCTAGCGTGACGGTATTTGAACGACATCCTAGCTGAACAGTGTGTTAGCATGCAGGTTCCTTGTTAACGGCACGTAGCGGAAAATTTTATCAGCTACGCCCTAGCGAAAAATTATGTCACCAACTAGTACTTTTTTCACAAACACTTCGATTACTTAAAAATANAATCAGCTACGCCCTAGCGAAAAATTATGTCACCAACTAGTACTTTTTTCACAAACACTTCGATTACTTAAAAATAGGCCCCCAGTACAGTTACTGTCATAATATTTCTCGGTTGGCACACATGATAACAGGGTATTATCAGTGTTGAGTTCTATAGGCTGTTCACGGTAAAGTAAACACTTCTGAGACCCTAGTTATTTTTTTCTACCGGCCATTTTTTATCCTTCCACCACTTTCTTTAAATTAATATTACTAGAGTGAAAATATTTCACTGGACTCGCAAGTTAACGTATAAGGCTACAATAAGAAATATTTATTGCCTATTATTCCAAATGAGAGCGCTTCAAACAGTGCTCACTTTGCCGTGAATAGTCATAGTATGTGGGTAGCACCAGTTGGAATTACTGCGTTTTTGGGTGGTGCCGGGTTTTACCAAACATCCCAACATTGTCAGGACTATCCGGGTTTTTCGAAACCTGTTCCACATTCTGCCACGACTTGGGCGTGGTAATCATGTTGCCCTCATATTTTTGTGGACATTTTATTTATTAGCTAAACCGAGCGAGGTGGTGCAGTGGTAACCTACCTCCGTGGCGCAGTTAGTTGCGTTCCAGTTTACGACGCAGGGGTTCCGGGTTAAAGTCCCCTGTGTGTATTTGTGTAAGCTCGTTTCAGTCGACTTTCGTGGGAATAAGTGAACAAACATTGTCACATTTCAAATGTATCTGTAATTAAACTAAAATATGTTAATAATTAAGTGATAAAACACTGAACTCGCAATTGGGAGGACACGGGTTCGATTCTCTGTTCGGCCATCCTGATTTTGATCATTCAGGGTTTTCCGGAATCACTCCAGGCGAATTATGAGGTGAATATGTAATATACATTGTGGTCTGGCTGATTCCTTCCCCATTTCCTCAATATGTAGTGTTCTTTTACTAAGGCCTTCACATTGTACGGGGACACTTAAAATAACAAATATGAATAAATACAAATGCCTAAGTAATTGTGCTGTAACTAATAAAAAGTAGGTTACATAGGCTTATTTATCATAACAATATTACGCGAATTTAATTATTAAAGAACATTTATACTGTGAGTTGTTCTGTGATTTACAGATAAATGTTGCAATGGTGTTTACCCAAATTTATGGTTCAGTTAAATTCTATATTGTCGTATTTACTGTTCNTTACAGATAAATGTTGCAATGGTGTTTACCCAAATTTATGGTTCAGTTAAATTCTATATTGTCGTATTTACTGTTCCGCTGCGTTTTTTTGTCATAAAGATTTAAAAAATGTTACCAACTATTTCTCTGTGTCTGTCTAAGTAGGTGCGTAGTGAAAAGATCCAGGTTTATTTTTAAAATTTATGTCANTACCAACTATTTCTCTGTGTCTGTCTAAGTAGGTGCGTAGTGAAAAGATCCAGGTTTATTTTTAAAATTTATGTCATCGTCATGTAATAACAAGTATGTTCATTCAAGATTGGCACTCAACGAAATTATTCGTACAATTACCATACCAATGTATACGAATAGTGAGAAAGTGCGAATGGTTAACTATTTTTCCATACATCCATGGTAACGTTCCTACAGTCGCTCACGAAACAGTCAAATGAGATGTGAAGTACCAAACCTCGTATATAATCCATTCGTGGTTACTTCACACTTTTCTGAGGCCCTGCTAAAGTTGTACGTCCAGGATATTTCTCCGCCCCGTTNAATCCATTCGTGGTTACTTCACACTTTTCTGAGGCCCTGCTAAAGTTGTACGTCCAGGATATTTCTCCGCCCCGTTCAAACTAAGCTTAGTTAAGTCTACTGAATTACACCAATGGACAACACACAAGATTTTTGCGCACTCAATTGTAATAATATTTTGCATGAGAACAATTTTTTACTAGACGCTACCAACACACATGTTTTCTAGCTGTTTTTATTCCTATTTATAATAAATAAAGTATTACAATTTAGAAATAAAATATAAGTAAAACTTCAATTTAATGACAAATAAGATACTTTTATGTTAACGAAGGTATAAAACGCTCGTGATGCATGCCATATTTAGGAAATAACTTAACTAAACATGTGATACATGGGGTGATTTTTCAAATGTTTGATTCAAAAAGTGTGAAGAATCCGCGAATAGACCATAGTAACGACGCTCAACATTGCCGTCTGACATGTGGTATTATTTACATGCAGTTTATAGGTTAAAAACTTCCATTACAGTTTAGGAAGTTAACCAGATATTTTTTACAATGGTGGTATCGTGTGTCGAGTGAGCGAGTAAGAGATTTGGGTGGCTCTGAAAAGCGAGGTCTTGAGATCCGATGTGGGTGATTGAGGTGTGTATGGAGCAGCGCCGGAATGAAAGAGAGGGAAAAACAGGAGATCCCCGAGAAAACACGCCAACCAGTGGCATCGTCCGGCACGATTCCCACATGTGAAAATCCGGGATCGACCCTGCGAGGAACCCGGTTTACCTAGGTGGGAGGCGAGTAGACTAACCACTATGCCACCACGGCCCCTATATCGTGGGTCGATATCGGCCAACTGTCTTAGTGTTAGTTTCTCCCAAGTGGAATTTCACCAATGTTCATGGTGAGCTCTGGCGCAGATCATCAGCATGTGTCTTTTCAGTCCCGGACTCATAACTAGAAGGCCTGGAAATATCGCGAGTACACTGGATGGCTAGACAAAACTCAAAAGTTGTGTGAACCCCTGAGGCACATATGTTTGTTCATTGGCATATACCTTCATGATGGGTCATTTGTTTTCCGTTTGAATGATTCTTGCTAAGGGGGTAACAGAGTGTTTGGACTATAATGGAGATACGTCATTGCGAGCACTTCGCCATAGTCTCAGAAACCCTACTATGTAAAATAAATAACTTTGACGCTATTCCCCACCTGTGTGATACAGGTTGGTTCATAGGATCTGAGTTAATGTTAAATGCCACAGACTATAAGGTGCCTTGAATGTTGAACAGGGTGAATAATAATGTCATCACGTCTTGGTTTTACAGGTTTATTTGACGGGAATTCCTATACACATTCCCGGCACTTTTGTGGGAATTACACATACTTCCTCGGCACCTTGTGCCGAGAATTAACTCATATGTTATTGACCCTGCGAGTTCTGGGCCTGAAGGGCTAATTACGGTGTTCTGGCTACGTTTCCGATGGCATGGCGGGACACTAGGTGACAGGACACGTCCCTGAGTAGCGACGTAGGTACTTATCTGTATTTGTTGCTGGGTTGTTGTTCCGGTGGTAGTTGAGTTCTGGTGAGTTGGGGGACCCTGTTGCAGGCCCTTGGACTGGCTGTCGTTGGCGTGCTGCACTCAGCTGGCTTCCTCTCGGCGTGGCGCTCTTCGTTGAAGCTCACCACTCGACTCCCGTTCGCGGCTTAGGGTTGTAACTGACAGATTACCTCCCTACCACGTCCCGATGAGGGACCCTTGGCAGGCCCCCACCCCGGATCTCGGTGCAGTGTTGCACTGGACTACTTCCACTCGCTAGACATGGTGCTCCTCATTGAAGTTCACCACTTGACTCCGCCTTCTCGGCACGGGATTGTAACTGACTCAGCTGACGTCTGCGCTTTGGCTCCCAATGCCTGACGCCATGCGCGTCCTGGTGTGGCGCTTCCGAGCGCCACGCCCCCTGCCACTTGTCGCTTTCTGGCGACGGGGTGTCACTGACTGACTGTCTTTACAAACTGACTCTTACCCGGCGCCCTGTTGCATGGGAAATTACTGGTTGTCTGTCCCGATATGACTGACTTCTTAAAACTGTCTCTGGTTGACTCTGCTGGGGCCCGAACTCCGACCTCGGTGTGCGATATCACTCACCCGACTGGCACACTGAATCAACTGACTGACTGATGCGACTGACTGACTCGGCCGGGGTCCGATCTCCCTGGCCTCAGTTAACTGCTCACAGACTTCCTCTCTCGGTAACGCAACTAATGTAACTGATCAGGTCAACTGCTCTCATGTAACTAATTCTCCCTCATCTCACAAATTGGCTTTTAAACTATTTCCATCCCCCCCCCTTAGAACCTTACACGTGTCTTCCCTTGTTAGGGGAAGAGGTAAGGGAGCAGTGCTGAACAAAAGCTACTTCCTACACCTGCCACTGCTCTTGCTGGTGGAGGGAGAATCGGGTGGCTTGCAGTGCCCCTGACAAACCCTTTCGGCTGTTTCTGTGGTGCGTGTCCAAATTGCCACACGGCTTGCTTGCGGGGGGAATAAGGGTGGTGGGGGTACGAGGCAACCTTGACAGGTGTATGCTCCGGCCTGCCTTCTCCACAGGCATTAATTGCTACCAGTTTCTCGAGGCAGGAGGCTACTGGGAGGGCCCTTGCGGTAGGGGGTGGGGTATGGCATGTGTTGTGACAGCTGAGCTTCTACATTGAATATAGCACATATCAAATTACATTAAAAAATGACTTAAACTAAAAAATATAAAATTAAATAATAGGAATGAACAATCCTAAGTTAGCTGTTGTCGATAAATATGTAACATACATATAATTACAAGAGGGAATTAAGTCAGAAAACTAAAGATGGAACGACACAACAAAACGAAAATGTAATGTACATTATAATTCCGAGCAGGAATGTAGACAGTTGATACCAGAAAAAGCGATGCAACACGACCAAGAATTGGTGGCCAGACAGACAAACATTTATAATAGAATATGAAGAATATTACAAAAACTGGACGAACAACTAATACAACACAAACGAACACAATGGCTGGTACAGATGCAAATATGAACGATACAGCGACGACAGTGCAGACGAAAATAGCAAGCTTCCTCGACGACAACTGATGCAACGTTTCGGGAGCTGAAATCTGTTGTCTCCAGGCACGCAGTCTGAGAGTCTGTATGATGTATTTTTGTTGTGTTGTGACGTTGTCTTTTGTTTTCTGACTTCATTCCTTTTTGGAATTATGAGTATGTTACATATTTGTCAACAACCGCTTGTTCATTCCTATTTATTTTATTTATGATTTTTATTTTAAATCGTTTTTTGTTCCAAGTTATTTTATTTGCCGAGTAGGTTATCTGAGTAGCTTATGTCTATATTTTTTCAAACGATCACTTTATCCTTTGTACTAGGCTGTAGGAAATAAGCTTGGTCTCTCCCCTGATCTCTACTCAGTATACACTGTTCACGGTCAAGTGAGCACTTTTGAGGACCAAGTAACTTTTTATTTTCAGCCATTTCTTATCCTTTAACCATAATTTCAAATAAATATTTGCATGTAGGTGATAAACACAGTGTATGTATTTCACTGCACTTGGAAGTTTACACCTAAGGGTAAAATAAAATATATTTATTCACTATTATTCCAAATGCGAGGGACTTCAAAAGTGCTCACTTTACCGTCAATAGCCTATAATATAGGATACTGATCAGCCACGGTGAATAAAATATATAAAGACCATTATTATCGATAGGTATACAACATTCACATGTCGAGACTTATCACTTGCTAAATTTGGCAGCGCTAGATGTAAACATAAGGTCGGTTCACACTAGCGTTAACAAGGAGATGGTTATATTTTCGGTAACTCTAGTAAAAAAAAATGTATCTTTGCTGTACTCACAATAGAGTGAAAGAAGTATTTCTCTTTGTCGTAGTGCAAGGCTACCAAATATGCGATATTTAAGATCTGGAAAAGGTTCTTATGTATACAGGAACAAACTCCGCCCACGTGTTCTTCGCGATAAAATAAGGCGAAAACATTACAACATACAATTTGAAGAGCGGTACACCCCCTTGAAGTGGGAGCCGAAATACCACACAGTTGCACGTTCTACAAAACGTATTAAAAATCGGGCCGGTAGCCTCTGGATAACGAGTAAAATGAGAAAGATCTACTATCCCTGTAACGTCTGTCACCATCATCAAAATATGCCGCGACAAAAATAGGGGTTGCGCCCGATTTTGCAGAACATTGTGTGTCACCGACAGTTGATCACTTTTCGAGTGGCGGGTTGTGAAGTAGCACGTTGTAGTAAACGAAATAAGGTCTGGAACTTCATTGCTCTAATCCCAACAATTTCCAAGGAATAAATAACATACAGTACACACCAACAAAATACCTTGGTCGGGTACGTAACACTATTTTTGTCACCACGTATTTTGCTTATGGCGACAGACGTAAAACAGATAGCCGATCTTTGTTCAGGTTTTATTGTGGGTAAATACTTTTTGTAGCAAGTGCAATTGCATGATCTGTCGGCTCCTAATTCAAGGGGTTGTACCGTCCTTGCGACGCACTTAATTTGGCAGGCTGTAATTTTTTCGCCTTATTTTTTCATGAAAAATACGTGGGTGTAGATTGTCCCCTCATTTAAGAAACACTATGTGTTTGTGTAAGTATATATATATATATATAATTTGTGTACGTATAAGCATGGTAAATGTACATATCAATAATTTATGTAATACATATTCAAAACTTTAGCTGTTATATGGCAATTATGTTATCAATAATCTAGAGTGACAATTATTTGAGCCCACAGTAATAAGTTTTCAAAATCGCCATTGTTTNCCAATTATGTTATCAATAATCTAGAGTGACAATTATTTGAGCCCACAGTAATAAGTTTTCAAAATCGCCATTGTTTATTTTTCAAACACATGCAAACGACATTAAAAACCTCCAGTTGCCATACAGTCACACAAACATCACAATTGATGCCAAAATATAAAGTCGAAAAGGAAGTTGGTAGGAATAAAAATGAATACAGGAAACCAAATACCAAACAAAAAAACTTTTCTTGTTTGAGATTGTCTGACACTACTACTATGTTGCATGAAAAATGATTGAACTTCTTAAACGGAACCTTTAACTTATGAATTTGGTGACTATATTTCAACGGTTCAAAATTACAGCCAACTATGCTTATAAGTCTTTTCGTGCTTGGGGGTGATGGCTATGCTATGAATTTGGTGACTATATCTTAAACTGTTCGTAAATTACAGTAAACTATTCTTATAAGTGTGCTTAAGGCATACTTGACCTTGGGGTCCTTTTCGTTATCGGTATGTTACGAATTTGGTGACTATATCTTTAATGGTTCGGAAATTACAGTAAACTATGCTTATAAGTATGGTTAAGGTATAATTGACCCTAGGGTCCTTTTCGTTATCGGAGGCAATGCCTATGTTATGAATTTGTTGACAAAATTTTAATGGTTCGGAAATTACAGCCCACTATGATAATAAGTAGGCTTAAGGCATTATTTACCATGCGGTCCTTTTTGTTGTCGGGGTTGTTACATAAGTTTTGAATTTTGTGGCTGTATCCAAACGGTTCGGAAATTTCATGTAAATGTGCTCATAAGCGGACTTACTGCGTACCTGATGCATGCGCGCAGTCTAGTCTAGCGTGCGTGGGCATGCCTCGCTCTGTGTCGCGCAGGTAGAATGATACAGCATTAGAGTCGCCCTCGTTAGGATTCCAGGTGAAAGGAGACGGGATGGAATATGATAAAAACCATTGTGTAAAGACAGAGCATGAGACTCGTCCCTGTAAGGGGGCTAGAGATAACCCTGGGGTGGGGGCGAGAGGGAGAACAGGAAGCACGTGTGAAATATAAACTTCGAGGGATAGAATGTGGGAGGTCGGAAACACTATCAGNCGAGAGGGAGAACAGGAAGCACGTGTGAAATATAAACTTCGAGGGATAGAATGTGGGAGGTCGGAAACACTATCAGAAATATAAGAAAAATCCTCAAACGGAATGCAGGAGCATGATGTGCTGAGGTGGAATGACGGAGCAGGAAGGAAAAAAGGGAAATCCAATATGAGCACTGCTGGCGAGGAATGACAGCAGGAGGTTGCCTCGTAATGTCATCCAAGATGGCCGACTGCTTGTCCCCTTGTCCCCATCCCCCATACCCTGCCGCAGAACGTATTATTTCTAACTACTGATGTAGACTTCAAATTTATTGAAAATATTGCGCTACATAAATAGTTTTGTATGTTTTATAAAATAACGAGTTGTAAATATACAATATTATATTTGTAGAGTTACAAGAAACTTTTTTGCAACTATTTTCCAAAGAATTGTTTGTAACCAGCACAGACATTTTAAATGTGTAGTATATTCGCGGTTACTTTCCAACTGTTCTGAAGCCCTGCTTAAGTTCTACTTTCAAACTATTCCTCCGCCTCATGCAAAAAAAACTTAACTAGACGAAAGGGACAGTGCACCGCATTCCTGAGCAGTCACTTTCATAATATTTTGCTTGATAACTATTTATTACTGGGCATTACCAACACATTTATTTTCTCTTTGGTTTTATTGATTTTAATTACTATTGAAATATAATTTATAGATAAGATATAAGTAAAAGTTCAGTTTAATAAAAATAAGATACTTCTATGTTAACAGAAGTGTAAAACGCTATGATATATTACACTTGGAGGAAAACCCCACTTACGTCATACAAGGGGTGATTTTCAAAAGGTTCGATTTAAAAAAAATTTGTAGAAGCCGCGAATAGACTATACTTAACTCAACCAGCTCCATTATAACGGCAATGTGAATCGGGCTGTTACCGTCGAAGTGGACTGAGATTCCAAGTCAGAGAACTGAGTAGCCCATCAGCTGTTGGCAACTTCGGCCTGCCTTTACGTGTTCTAACATCTGTCCCGGAATCTTTCTGAGAGGGACGCGGATCGCCTATAGTGGATGCCCAGCACGCTAAGCGCATGGCCTCCTAGTAGAGATGGCCTTCGAAAGAACAACATCGATATTTGATGTCAATTATGTATCGAAAGGGAAACATCGATGTGACGATAATATCGACTTCAGAACATCTATGTTTTTGTTTTGTATCAAAACATCGGTAGGCATGTTTCCGCCGATTATTTTTCGGACGCACGTTTTTATTTTCAAAACAAACACCGAGAAAAACATTTTGTTAACACATACACGTACTTGTTCGAATGAACGAACTCAATAATAATAATAATAACAACTAACTAAAATATATAAATAATACAAATAAGTAAATAAACAAATACATACATACATCACCATATTCAAGACGAACGTTATTTTAATACGGGACAGGGACTACAACAATATGTTTTACTCTCGTCATTAATATACTTATGCTGCTCTCAAATTTCGATGTGCCTTNCGAGAGGGAGAACAGGAAGCACGTGTGAAATATAAACTTCGAGGGATAGAATGTGGGAGGTCGGAAACACTATCAGGAATATAAGTAAAATCCTCAAACGGAATGCAGGAGCATGATGTGCTGAGGTGGAATGACGGAGCAGGAAGGAAAAAAGGGAAATCCAATATGAGCACTGCTAGCGAGGAATGACAGCAGGAGGTTGCCTCGTAATGTCATCCAAGATGGCCGACTGCTTGTCCCCTTGTCCCCATCCCCCATACCCTGCCACAGAACGTATTATTTCTAACTACTGATGTAGACTTCAAATTTATTGAAAATATTGCGCTACATAAATAGTTTTGTATGTTTTATAAAATAACGAGTGGTAAATATACAATATTATATTTGTAGAGTTGCAAGAAACTTTTTTGCAACTATTTTCCAAAGAATTGTTTGTAACCAGCACAGACATTTTAAATGTGTAGTATATTCGCGGTTACTTTCCAACTGTTCTGAAGCCCTGCATAAGTTCTACTTTCAAACTATTCCTCCGCCTCATGCAAAAAAAACTTAACTAGACGAAAGGGACAGTGCACCGCATTCCTGAGCATTCACTTTCATAATATTTTGCTTGATAACTATTTATTACTGGGCATTACCAACACATTTATTTTTTCTTTGGTTTTATTGATTTTAATTACTATTGAAATATAATTTATAGATAAGATGTAAGTAAAAGTTCAGTTTAATAAAAATAAGATACTTCTATGTTAACAGAAGTGTAAAACGCTATGATATATTACATTTGGAGGAAAACCCCACTTACGTCATACAAGGGGTGATTTTCAAAAGGTTCGATTTTAAAAAAATTTGTAGAAGCCGCGAATAGACTATACTTAACTCAACCAGCTCCATTATAACGGCAATGTGAATCGGGNTAAAAAAATTTGTAGAAGCCGCGAATAGACTATACTTAACTCAACCAGCTCCATTATAACGGCAATGTGAATCGGGCTGTTACCGTCGAAGTGGACTGAGATTCCAAGTCAGAGAACTGAGTAGCCCATCAGCTGTTGGCAACTTCGGCCTGCCTTTACGTGTTCTAACATCTGTCCCGGAATCTTTCTGAGAGGGACGCGGATCGCCTATAGTGGATGCCCAGCACGCTAAGCGCATGGCCTCCTAGTAGAGATGGCCTTCGAAAGAACAACATCGATATTTGATGTCAATTATGTATCGAAAGGGAAACATCGATGTGACGATAATATCGACTTCAGAACATCTATGTTTTTGTTTTGTATCAAAACATCGGTAGGCATGTTTCCGCCGATTATTTTTCGGACGCACGTTTTTATTTTCAAAACAAACACCGAGAAAAACATTTTGTTAACACATACACGTACTTGTTCGAATGAACGAACTCAATAATAATAATAANAACAAACACCGAGAAAAACATTTTGTTAACACATACACGTACTTGTTCGAATGAACGAACTCAATAATAATAATAAAAACAACTAACTAAAATATATAAATAATACAAATAAGTAAATAAGCAAATACATACATACATCACCATATTCAAGACGAACGTTATTTTAAGACAGGACAGGGACTACAACAATATGTTTTACTCTCGTCATTAATATACTTATGCTGCTCTCAAATTTCGATGTGCCTTTNGGACAGGGACTACAACAATATGTTTTACTCTCGTCATTAATATACTTATGCTGCTCTCAAATTTCGATGTGCCTTTAACATCGACATTGAGACATCGACTGTTAAACATCGCTGTCTAATAATCATCGACAATTAACCATCGATGTAGAAACCATCGAACATCGATCTCGAATCATCGATGTTCCGAAAACATTGGCCATTGACGGCCATCCCTAGCTCCTAGTGCTTCAGCTACCTAGAACCTGGAGCTTGAACGGCGGTGGGTGCATGTTTGAAATACGCGTGTTTTTTTTTACTAATCTAGTACACGTGTTCCCAATGTGTTTATCTACGAAAAGAAAACACACCCCAGACGAAGACGTAACCGTACTTTCAAGATACCACTCATGTTATTTTGGAGGCCTCCAACGTCGTTAAAAACGGCGGTTTATTTATTTATTTTTTTCCATCATACTTCTATTTCTTAAAAAATACTACCAGGACATGAGCGAAACTACGATAAAGGCTGTTCACGGTAAAGTGAGCACTTTTGAAATCAACCTTTGAGAAACATCACTGCTACAACCTGCATAAATTATAAAGGGCAAACTGAGTGGAATGTGCCCAGTAAAGTTGTTAATAACGTAGGGAAAGTAGCATGCCTTGTCATTGTATTACAATCTCAGGAAAACATATATGAACAATAAAATGATTTCCTTTGCTTTGTTTTTTAACGCGTGTAAGTGAAAGAATTAGCAAATATGTAAAATATTTATTTTTTTAATAGTTTGCCTCGACCGACGNTTTTTAACGCGTGTAAGTGAAAGAATTAGCAAATATGTAAAATATTTATTTTTTTAATAGTTTGCCTCGACCGACGGATGAATCATGCCTACGGCAATAATAACGTTACGCATGGTGGAAGAATACACAATGTACATACAAGTTTATCTAGGACTTTCAAAAGTGCTCAGTTTACCGTGAACAGCTTTTAGGAGCCTGTATTGAACCTTGTTACAGACCTTCCAGCAATAAAATGATGGGTTCACAGCTGAAACCCCATAGGTACACGCAGTACGACGAGAAAACTGCACGCTAGTTCAGAGCCTTCAGCTTAGCGGTGATGACGTACTTTATGCACGTGACCATCTCGACCTTATTATTCTCACCCTTATTGCTCCTGCGCTTCTGAGCCTCAGACGTGAGAATACCACGAGATGGGCGACCACATTAAGCTTATACTACACNCTGAGCCTCAGACGTGAGAATACCACGAGATGGGCGACCACATTAAGCTTATACTACATGATACCTGCTGCTGTAATTGATCTTATACAAGGTTTTATAAAGTCTTGGGCAAGAGTCGTGATACCAGCCGCTATGTGAGTTGGCATTGAAGATTTCTTATTACACACAGTAACTGGCGTACTAGCATTTGACACACTCGGCGTTTGACATACTGATATTTTAAAAATAGCTCATATAAAACTTTTATTATCAGGGTAAGGTTTTAAATATTTGGTAAGCTTTCCATTATTTGTATTTTAAAGCCGTGTGTATTAGTTTCAACCTTACGGACTTTACAATAAAAATGGCGGTGTCCTTTTTTTATTTCTTTGTCAACTCGCCTGAAGTAGCGGGCACGGGGCGCGCTCAGTGGTCTGAAACTGCAGTCTCATTGGCCAGGTACTAAAGCTTGTATGGAACCTGTCACGGAAACTACGATAGGTTCTATTACCGAACCTGGTATGAAATCCGCCCGTACAAGGCGACAAATGCTTTGCGAATGGACTTTCAGGTGTTTAAAAACACAAAAGATTCTTTCAGTTAGATGTACAAAAGTATTGAATTAACATCGTCCGTTGGGTTCAACAAGAATATACAAGGCCATTTTGAAATTTTGCTTTATATGAAGTTCTTTATAACTCCACAGACAAGTTTAGGGAGACTCAGTGCTTAAAATATTATACGTTACTTTCGCTAAGTGTGAGCAAAAAGGCAACCATTTTTCTTAAACATTTAGCGGTAGGTGATTGATACAATTCACGCAGTACAGGAAAATGTTTCATATTTATTCCTTACAGAAAGCCGTCAGCACTTCGTCATACACACTGACTTAATGCACTTAAATTTGTTGACGCATCAAGAGAATGATACGTTGCATTGCTGGGCATACGTAGACACTCCATCATTATGATAAACGCAACTGCACAGCTTCCATTAACGAGCATAGTCTGCGAGGACTTCGCAAAGAAACATGTGTTTGAGAATATCTTTTCCGGGAGGTGGTGGAAGAGATCTCAGTAACTTTGTTCCCATGCTTCGTGAAATAACTTCCAACGAGACGTCACCACAGTTTAATCCCAGCACCCGCGCTGCTAGGCGCACGGCAAGTTTTGTTCTTATCCAAACACAGACCGCATCGAAAACTTTACAGTGGAAGCCCTCTAGCCATACAAGAAAACTTCAATTGTATCCTCTATAAGTAAAATTTCCACCCTCGTTGGTAATTAGGCACTTCGTTCGTAAAATATTTCATTTAGCGCATTTATTTTAGAATACGTTTTATAACGAGATGTTTCGTAAAATATTGCTATCCTTTTATAATACCAGCTCCGGCAAGAGAACGTGGCTTATTTTGTAAACTGCACAAAGTGAAAACCTGATTACTTCTTTAAGGAACTTTGACAACTTTATCCTAATGATTGACATGGCAGCGTCTAATAAACTTGTCCGTAGCCTTTACATGAAAAAAAAAACACATTTTCATGCCTTGGCAGTGAATCCCGAACGAAATTTTGAAACAGATTCAAAACCATCTTCGCTACGCTCATGCACCTTAACGAAATAATAATAATAATAGCGTGTAGAGAGTGCACCCAGGGCAAGGCAACACCCTCCGAGAGACGGTCTTTCCAGCTGGGACCCATAGGCAACCGTCATCCCCGGGCATGACATGAAATGAGACCCTAGACTGAAGCGGCGCTGGAATGCAAGGGCGGGGGAACGGGAGTACCCCGAGAAAACCCTCTGGCAAGCGGCATCATCCAGCACGATTCCCACATGCTAAAATCCGAAAGTGAAGCCGCCGTGGATCGAACCCGGATCGCCGTGGTGGGAGGCGAGCGCCCTGGACACTACGCCACCGCTGCCCCTACCTTAACCAAAATATGCAGTAGTTGAGATTTTTATTTCACCTGTAATTACCACTTAGTGAATTCCTCTCTGTTGTTTGTCTAGTTTGTACCATAGATGGTTCAAAGTAATAATGCAGAATAATAAACACAGCGATTATCTATGTCCCTATTCTGTACGAAAAATGGTTTTACTAAACTCAGTTCCAAACGGAAACAATAACTACCTAGCTTAGATAAATTTGCGTAAAGTCTGTTCTGATAAGAAGCTGTACTTTCAAATAAATATTACCCAAAATATTAAAGGAACGGTTGTTTTTTTAATATATCGTTTTAAATATTGCTTGAAAAACAGAAGTATTTTGTTGATATATATATTTTAAAACTAACCCTGTTAAATTTCTAGAAACATATCGGTATCGTTGACTTCCGTAAATGTGAGAGCTTTATTTTTATAACTGAGCAATTTTTCATTGCATGGATCTATTATGTGTTTAGAAAATAAATTTTTCTCTCAACCGGTAAAAGATATTTTATAGCCTTATACTGTCAGTATTAGATGAATAGTATTTGAAGTTATGTAACACCTACGAAAATATTCCTTTGTTTTAAATTCAGGTGACCAACATCCTAGACAATAACTAAGACGCTAATTTTGTTTGTTAAACGGAAGTTGTAACTAGTTTCCTCATAATTTCTTTCCCCAGTGAAAGGTAAAAGAACATGTGATATTCAAACAGAAAGAGGGATAAAGTAAATTCAGACATTACTTGGGCTTTTTGCGAATTTTCCCCACTTCCATCAGTATTTATGCTTCTCAGAAAGAAGAGTAATGTTCGTGGCAGATATAAGGCCTGTCCAAGTGGAGTAGTTTTCCTGTAAAACACTTCTTATCTTGAATGATTAAGTGCTTTTCCAGTCGTATATCTCTTGGCGAAAAATTAAAAATGTTCCTATAACTCGCCTTCTTTCAGACTTCCGCAATGCATCTTCCAAAAGTGTGAAATTCTTATCGGCATTTGAGTGCTTACTTGAATGTGTCGGACAGAGATAAAATGATTTTATTTCCATGAGCCAGTTAAAAGTCGAAATTACAATCTCACGTTTGGAACGGAGGAAATTACATTTAGTTTGCAACTTCCCACATCTGTACAGATTGGGGTTATAGTCTGAATTGAAGTCAATGTTTCACTGACTATGAACAACTATACTTCTCTAGACTCTCAGAAGTCCTCAACTTACATGATTGTACACGTCAGTTCTGAGGGCACTGCTGCACATAGACATGTGCATCTCAAATTAGAATAGTTTGCCTATTGTACCTTGATTTACATGTCCTTTGAGGTTTTATACCGACTAACTGATATATGTTTCGGTACAAATACATAAACACAGACATTTCTACATACAGACATAGGTAAGAACGGTATACAGACATACGTTCATGCAATGACTGTTCCGAATGTTCGTTGACTGAGACCATTATTCGGAGTTCGAGTCAGTAGGATGCTTATTGTTGGTTTCATTTTCGAAAAGGCGACCTTCACATTAAATACGCCATTTCAAGTCATGCACTAGTTTCTCAAACATGTGTTGCAGACGGTTTTCTGAGAGTAAGCGTATAATAAACAATGTGGCATCTTTCACTTGTTGGTCCGTGCTAAACTTCCTTCCTCTTACATCTTTCTGAAGTGTTGGAAAGCTCATATAACGCAAGATGCGAGGTGTGGGCTGTATGAACGATTGTATAGAGAATTCCTATAAATTTTCTCCAAAGTTTCTATACTCTGTTATGCTACGTGTGGTAAAAAAAGAACCATTCTTCACGAAGGATATAAGGTCTTCTTTCTTTTGTGAACTGCCTCTTAAATTAACCTGCAAAACATTAGCATATTAATATCCAGATGCTGTAGTATTATTCCACGGATATAAAATGAAAAAAATCGTTTTAAGTTCTTTGAGGAGCCAAAAATCCTAAATTTCTTGTAAGCTATTTTAATGTATTGTACTAATGCTTTGATTCGAATTCGTTATGTCTGATTTAGTACACGTAAGCAGTGATTTTTTTTCTTGAAAAATTCAGGTCCTTCATTTACATGTTGAAGAAATGCCAGGCAACACCGAATGCTCTGGAGCATTTGTTCTTCGCTCAATGAACGTGGCACTCATCTAGCATAAACATGAGTAATTTGCAGGTGTTTCTTAATAATGTAACAGCCAGCCGCTCTGGGAGTGTGCGAGGCACAGATGATATATGGATGCGAGTGTTATCAGTTGCAATGGGAGATGCAGCGACTTTTCACAAAGGAATGTTTACAAAGCGTACCTGTTATGTATATCAGGGCGGGTGCCTTTTCTGACCTTGGGTATTGGGTGTCTGAGATTTCTGAAGAATTTTCTAGTTGTTTACTGCCCTAGTTTCTCTCAGCGTGACTCAAGGTGCGTTGAACCTTCCAGATCAAGGCCAGCGATAGTGTAAAAGTGCGTCGGGTTCCCGAGCCTAGAGGTTGCGATAGTAGGGAGTCTGGGCGATTGTGTGACGAGCTAGAAGAGCAACGAGTAGCGCCGAAAGTGACCAGAGGGAGGAAAATCTGTGACTGCGAGCATCAGAGTAGCGAAGGGTGCGACTGACAGGCTGGACTATTGGACTGGATGCGTTAGTGAAATACATTACAAATTATGGCAACAGACGGACTGAACGTGTAATAAAGATGAGTATGAGTTAATTGACTACAACCAAATCGAGACATTAAGACGAATGTTAATTACAGTTGAAATAACCTTCCAGTATTGTGCTCACTGAGAAATAAAAAGAGTAATAGTTAGATAGGTAACTTAATGCTGTACATAATAGCTGTGTTAATAAATGAAAAATCAAATTTTGTTATTTCATTTTTATTATGACTCCATCCCTCCCGAACTCAGATACACCTCTCTGGTGTCTTGTAACACTGGTGTCAGGAGTGGGATGGAGGCAATTATTTGTTAATAAATTTAAATTAAGTTAGGCAATAGGCATGTAATTAATTTTAGTTGTTGTAGGCCGCAAAAAAATAAGACACTTTTGTACAAAAATTACTGTGAATGTTAACTAGAAAAATGTCTGCATAACTGGAAGCAACGCGATAATCAATTGATTGATTAGGTAGCTAAATGAGCGCAAGTGTTAATAGTTTCGATAGCAAAATTAGTAGTTCGAAGTAAGCTGTAAATACTCGAATTAGTTCTGTAATGAGCGTTGTAAACGTGAATGTAAATAGCCAGATAACTAATGTCAGTGATTTAGTAGATAAGAAAATAGATAATGCAGACAGGAAAATTGACTCTGCAAATGAAAATGAAGACAAGAAAACAGATTATGTAAATAGTAAAATACAAGGTATTAGCGAGTTAGTGGACACGAGCATTGACTGTGTGGACGAGAAAATTGACAGTGTGAATGAAGGAATGGACAGCGTAAATGAAATAGTGAACAATGTAAACAACAGGATGGACAGGCTAGAGAATGAAATGAAACCGGAAATAAGTGATGCGATCAAGAAGGAATAGCAGGAATTAATTCAGCAGTGGAGTTCTACTATAACAATATCGGCAGCTGAGAAAAGTGAGGAAGCAGTGCAAGTCATAACCCAAACAGCAACCTCGTAAGACAGTCATTAGCTCTGCAGCATTGGTGTCGCGCAGCCAGGTGTGGGAAAGGGGGTCTCAATTAAGTGCACCCCTTACGATGGCCAGACTTCGTGGCGGAAGTACCAAAACAAGTTTGAAATAGTCACCAATCTGAATAGCTGGTCAGTCGAGCAGCAGGCTTATTATCTCGCGGCTGTACTGAGAAGCTCTGCATTGGGAATACAACAATCTTTGCCAGAGCGACATCGACTGGTGTACCCCACAAGGGTGTCGGCCTTCGAACTACGTTTCGGCAACCGATACCTGCGACATGCCCCATGCTCAACTGCGAAGTCGCACCCAGCGACCAGAGAAGCCACTGCAGGAGCTATGGCAACACATTGTGCGGCTCTCCCACCTATCTCTGGAAGAGTGCCCGTGGAGGCATGCAACATCATCGCAGTCGGCTTCTTCATCAATGCCATCGCCGACACAGAGGTACGGCAAGCGGTACCTCTTGCTGCACCCCACAACATGCAGGACGCCCTGGCCCGAGCACTGGAGGTGGAGTCAGCATGACAGGTGTCCACACTCCGACGTCCGGTACGGGCAGTAGTGCTGAACCAAGACGATGACAGCATCAAGAAGACACTGAAGGAGATGCAGCCATTTGTGAGGGACATCGCTTCCAGGAGACATCGCTTCGCTGCCCTCCACCGAAACGACCTGAGTGTTGGTAATGCGGACAGCTGGAGCACCTGAGTACCTACTGCCGACTGCTGCAGCAGCAGCAGAATCAGCAGCGAGAGGCAGGTGAGAATACAGCATATTCGATAAACTTGTAAATATCGATCTTAGGGGGCGAAGGTCGGTGACTTCTAGAGGAAAGACCCCAATATTCTTACATGTACAGTCGGTGAAACAGGATTGGGATGCAATTCTGATGGAGGGCAGCCTGAATGACGTTCCTTGCCAGATGGTCGTCAACACTGAGGCGACCATCACAATAGTAAGACCGGACATCCTCGGGCGTTCTCCCAGCGATCGTCCTACGACAATAGGGAACGGTGCTATTTGACTACAGTAACAGGTGAGACCACACCAGTTAGAGGTAAGAGGAAAGTTATCTTGAAGCTTGGTGACCTTAGCATAGAGCACGATGTTTATGTAGCATAAATAGGAAACGAATATATTTTGGGGCTTGAGGTACTATGTAAGCTGGGTGCTGTACCGATACTGGACTTGGTGTGCTATGGGTAGGCAGTACTGAGTTGGTGGTGTCTTTTGTCAGCCCACTGTGCTGCCCGCTTCTAGTGAAAATGTCATTGCGTATAGATGTCAAGGAAAATTTGACAGACATTTGCGTCCAATTCAGCAAGCAGAGAGGGTTGGCATCCTGCCAGGTAATGTCGTAGTAAGGTCTTTGATCTCTTCTAATTCTTACAGATTTCTAGTTAGAATCATAAGTTTATCCGATAGTGCAATTCGTCTCGCAGAGGGTGCCACGATAGGTGTGTGTAATCAGGTCACGCAGGTACTTTCAAATGTTCCAGAAGATTCTAGAGTGAATAAAATAGATTGTACTCTACCAGACTCACCTGGACGAACTGCTAGTACGAGCAAGAGAAAACCTCAACTGGCACCAGGAGAATGCTGTCTCTGAATTACTGCAGAGAAATAGGGATGCATTTTCGTGTGTACCAATTGACCTTGTAAGGACTACTGTGACCTACCACCACATAGATACAGAAGATGCCAGGCCCATAAAGCAGCTACCAAGACGACTGCCACTAGCTTCGCATGAGGCAGTTGGGGGAATAGTGAAGGAAATGAAGAATCTAAATGTGATAGAACCATCAAATAATCCGTGGTCATCCCCCGTAATTCTTGTTAAGAATAAAGATGGCTCCTTGAGGTTTTGCTTAGATTACCACCAGCTTAGTAATGTGACCAAGAAATACTCTTATCCGCTTCCAAGGATACATGACACATTAAACAGTCTAGCAGGTTCGCAATGGTTTTCTTTTTGGACACGAAGAATAGGTAATGGCAGTGCGAAGCGGATCCATGGGACCAAGAAAGGACTGTAGTTTGTGTCCAAGGGAAAGGAACCTGGCAGTGAAAAGTTATATATTTTGGGTTTTATGTAATGCCCCTGCCACCTTCGAACGCCTGATGGAAAAATTCCTGCCTTTAGATATCTGTCAGGTTTGCCTAGATGACATTTTTGTGACAGGTAGGACATTTGAAGAGCACTTATCACATTTAGACTCTGTATTCCAGAAAGTGGCCGCAGTCAACTTGAAACTAGTTCCAAAGAAGTTGCACCTTTTCCAAACGAAAATTCATTTCTTGGGGTATGTCGTGTTGGCCCATGGAATTGGAACCGTACCCCAAGCAATAAAATTTGGCCGACACCAACTGACAAAATTGAAGTGCGGAGTTTTCTGGGATTATGTGCCTATTACAATCAATTTGTACCTGGGTTCGCCACGATCGCCACGATCGCCTAGCCACTATATGAACTGACTAAGGAAAAAAAAGAACATTTCATTGGATCACTGAGTGTTAAGATGCTTTTAGTAAGCTAAAGGAAATTCTGATATCCCCACCATTCCTGGGTTTCCTGAAAAGTGAGGGTATGTTCATTTTGGACACTAATGCTAGTGATGNCCCCAAGCAATAAAATTTGGCCGACACCAACTGACAAAATTGAAGTGCGGAGTTTTCTGGGATTATGTGCCTATTACCATCAATTTGTACCTGGGTTCGCCACGATCGCCACGATCGCCTAGCCACTATATGAACTGGCTAAGGAAAAAAAATAACATTTCATTGGATCACTGAGTGTTAAGATGCTTTTAGTAAGCTAAAGGAAATTCTGATATCCCCACCATTCCTGGGTTTCCTGAAAAGTGAGGGTGTGTTCATTTTGGACACTAATGCTAGTGATTCAGACAATGGAGTTGTGTTATCTCAGGTTCAGGATGTGTAGGAAAGACCACTAGAATAACTCTAATGTATTGCACAAGTCTGAGAGAAATGACTGTTTTACACACAGGGAGCTTCTGTCCATGGTGAAGGAAATTATGCAGGCAGGTAGGGTCAGTGACATTTTTCACAGGTTGATTTGAAAAGTGTTCATTTAACCGAACTTAAGAATGGGGAGCGCCAAATCGCCTCCGCAATGCAGGTTCCTCGTGTTCGCGCTGTACAAGTAGAGTACATGCGTGTAGGACGCCCGTGTGCAGTGCAGTCGTCGTCCGCTCCACTTGTCGGCAGTTAGCTACGTATTTAGGGCGACGTGCTTAACGTCGCGGTGGGCGGCGCCATATGCCAAGCAGCCGTCGTCGGTCACCGAGACGAACAACGCATTGGCGGGGGCTCCTGTCTGCGGTGGGAGGAGCGTCTTACCATTACCGAGGCTCCACTAGTGATATACCGCCTGGGAAAACTGTGTCTGCCTGGCTCAGCAAATTAACGTTCTAAGAAAATTACAATTTTTTTTTTCAGTATAGGTGAAAATCTTTTTTTACAACCACCGCTTTTTACTATTATCATATTAAATATCTTTAAAAAGAAAAAAATATTGAAACTGTTTAAAAAAAAAAAAAAAGCCATACTTTTGGAGTTCTTACGCAGTTTCCTTAAGGGAAACCTTCCCAACGTCATATTAAATTCTTGGTTTTTATAGCTTGTTAATGTTTTTAAAAAAATAAAATTTTGAAAGTACTCCTATACCCAACTAGCTAATGACATTACACTTAGGATATTGATATCAGAAAAAATCGATATTATTTATATTGGCTATTTGTAAAAGTGTCGTTTTACAAAACGATATATCGAAAGAAAAATACTGAATTTCGGTACATCGGAATTCGATATTTTATGTAGTAAAGGGCTTGAAAAATTAAAAATTGATTGAAATATTACATATTGAGGACAAGAGACATTGCAGAAAGATATGGCGCCTGTTTTCGGTGCATGTTGCCAAAGTAAACATATTAATTTTATAATTCCATTTTGTATTCGATTCAAAGCTTATTAAAATATATTTTTTTAAATATTTATGTCAGATACCTGGAAAAAGATATTGATTTCGATAAAACATCGTTAAAATATTTCGACGCATTATATCCATAGACTGTTAATATAATATTGGAATTTCGATATATCGATATTTTCTCAACATTACTACCTTACACTGCAGTTAGAGATTGGTTGTTACAGCTATTTTCTGTACCTGCTCCAAACTGATACAGATACAGATCTGTATATGATACTTTCTATATCAGATACAGGAATTCCCGAGCTTCCCGAGGCACAAATAATACAAAGACTATGTCACTTTCAAGCTCTGTAGTTTAAGAGCACCCTAGGATTGAATATTTGCATTAAACATTTACAAACAAATATGACATGTAAAATTCTAAACGCCAGAGGCTCACAATGCAAAAAATTTAGATTAAAATACTTAAACAAATAGAATAAATTACTCTTTCAAAGTATTGCGTTGCTCAAAAGTACAATAAATATTTAACTGGCAAGCAAGCCAAGTAGTGTAAAACGTTTAAAAAAAACTCTGTTGTCTAGAAATATTTCAAACACGCATAAAAAAGATTAAATTGCTGCGCAATTGCTTATTCAAAGAATTACGTTACGCCAAAAAAAAATGTATATATATATTTAATTGAAATAACGAGCAAAGCAATATTAAAACGTTTTTAAAATACAAATAGTTAGATTGATGACTAGATAAATTCAAGGTATTAAGTGGAGCAATTTGATTATAGGAGGGCAGCGTTTCAAGCCCAGTAAAGCCTCCTTTACGTAAAAATACAAGTTAAAAAATGAAGCAAAATTTTACGTTAAAATAGTGAATCGATGGCGGCAGTCCGTAGAACCTAACAATAGCTCCATCGAATAAAATAATCGACGACGACAATTAGAACACTTTAACTGACTACGCCCAACACGTGGGTCGTGGTAGCACGGTAGCGACAATTAACCTTAAGGTAAATATTTGGGCAGCAGACAAATAACTATACCCAACACGTTAAAACAACTGCAACTAAACAGAGGAGCAAGAAATTAGTTAGGCCAAAACTACAATTTAAGCAGGCGTCCAAAACCGGAATATAGAAAAAATATAACTCACTGTAAAGCCCAAGTCAAACACAATAATACGCCACGCAATTATTTAAAAAACACTAAACTGACCCAAAAAATAAAGAGCTGCGACCACGACTCACCGTTTTACAAGCCCCAGCGTAATCAGCCGCTCACGCAACTACATTATTTAAACGGCGTCTCATAGCACCGTCGTTAAAGGTTGGGTTAACTGACCATTTTAGCTCATATTACAATTATATTAGCTCTAGCAGGCGTCAACCCGACGTTCTTCTCCACAGGCGTAGAATGGGGCGTGGAATAAATGTTGCACAAGGCGTGTAACAACTAATATAAACTAGTCCCTGAATTAAAAAAAGCTGGCATACAAAGGAGTGGTAAAAATAAGGGGTCAAAACAGGAGGAGAGCCGAGTCAGCCAAGGAGCAGGATGCCTTAGAGGAACGAATCCAAAAACCAAGCTTGCGACGGCGCCACCGTCGCAATTATATGAATTTAATCAAATTACATTAAAAGCTTGTTAGAGGAAGTATGCCAAGATCTCAAAGCATTTGTTTACAAATCATTATTCTAACCTTAAATTCAAATCATGCCGTTTTAGCTAGACGTGTTGGTAGGAAAGCAGTTCAATGTTGGGACACGGAGATTGTTTGTGCGCAGCCAAGGTACGCGTGTATCAGATACGCGCGTTATCGAGTACGTGTAACACGTACTTGATAACGCATCAAGTACGTGTTTTGAGTTGGTGTACTGTGTGTTATATTTTACAGTGAAATAAAGTATGCACAAGAACATAATGAAATACTTAATTTGCGCGAAAATGTTTTAGAGAGGATAATGAATTTGCTATATGTAAATCATGCAAATGAAAACTTTATAAATTATCCTCTTTAAAAAATAACTAAATCACTCAACTGTGCAGTCTCCAAATCTAAACCAAGAAATGTAACATTTTAAATACAATTAAAACAGATAGATACAATAAATACAGAATTACATGCAGCTGCAGACATACCATACTGGCGGCGAATGTTAAACTGATACTAAATGTATCTGATACTTCGGCAGTGTACTCATTTACAGTACTTGATACAAGTGTGTATCAGATACAAAGCAGCAGATTGATACTATGTGACCCACCTCTAACTGCAGTACACAGAAGACAAGGGAACTACGAACTCATATTAATGTCAAAATATTAATTCTTCCCAAATTTTGGTAAAATCAATATTGTGACTTTAATGAGAGTTCGTAGTTCTGTCGTTAAGCGTGTACTGCTGTGTGAAGTTATTAGCTAGTTGGATATAGGGGAATTTTCGGAATTTTCTGTTTTAAAAATGTAAACAAGCTTTTATTGCACGTAATAATACCCTAATGATACATATGTAATTTGCGATAAGTTCAGCTGTAATCTATTCGCGGTTTCCTCACACTTTTTATTCAAACCTCTTAAAAAATCCACCCTTATGAAGCGTGTTTGGTTGTTTCCTAAATATTTCATGTGTCACATGCGTTTTATGCTTTCATTAAAATATAAATGCCATATTTTAGGATTAAATATATAAATTATAATATTTCATTTATACTATACAAATAAAAGAAATCAGAAAACATATGTGTGGGCAATGCCTAGTAATAAATAGTTCTTATGTAAAATATTATTCCACTGAGTGCGCGCGAATGCGATGCAGTGTCCCTTTGGTGTAAATTTCTAGTTCTATTTAACCTTTGTTTGCACGAGGCAGAGGAATCATTTGGAAGTAGAACTTAAAGCAGGACTTCATGAGTGTGGAGTGACAGAGAATGGACTGTACCTGCGAATGTGCATATCGCAGTCTTGTGAGCGGCCCATCGCCACGCTTCATTATGGACAGACGTGACCTTGAGGCGTTTAAAAATTGTTTACCGGGGATTCCTCTCTCAGGCCGTCCACGCATCACCTCGTCGTAATCGGCATGACGTGCGCCAGGCAGCAAATCAATTTGCCTGGCGAGGCTCGCGGAAGGGAGCGGGGTGCACAGTGAGCCGAGGGCCTCCCCGGAGGTGCGCTACATGAGGCCCGCACCCCCGGGGCCGCCGGGGGTGGGGTAGGGGAAGTTGTGTAGCGGTGTGTGACGCGGCTGCACGCACGAGAACTAATTAAACCCCGCTGCTATTATTTGTTCGCGCGGCCTCTCTCGCCCAAGGGTTGCGCGGCCGCCGCCGAACACTCGTAAGCCACCGAGTGGCCTCGGTGTCGTCAGACCGGGAGCCTAGACTCCCATAACTCAACAGGATGTTTGTAAAACAAATGCACCCCGACACATACTCAAATCATTGGGTCGGTGGCGGAGCGCCATGCAGCTGTTTTTTGTTGGGCACCGTAACCGTATTAAGGCTGTTTATTGGTGTTGCCTTTTTAAATTGAAGCTACGCGTTGAGGGTGCTTAGTCATTTAAGGTTATATATATATATATATATATATATATAAACCTTTGCTTATGACATACTTTTTCCCCCTTGGTACTTGAGTTTATTCTCAGAGGGGTATGTGGGTTGCTTTAAAAGAAAGTCCAAAGTAATGTATTCTAAAAATGAATTATTTTCATTAGATTGCTAGGAAATTTCTACGTTTGAGCAGTTTTGTTCTCTGTCAGGTTTATTTCATTTCAATTATGATGACATGTAAAATGAGAGGGTTGGGGGATGTGATGAAATTTATTTTGCCTAAGCACTGAAGGTGCAAACCTGTTTGGAGGAAAAAGTCGTTGTTAGTATGGTAGAGGGGCCCTTGGTACCAAAGTCTATTCGGATGCTAGTCAAAGCAGTGTTCCCCCGGCCCGTCTTCTGTGCTGTACTGTACTGTTTTCTTCTTCCCAACCTGAAACAGACTATCAAGTGCGTCATTTTGGGCACATTATATATATATATATATTATTTTCATTATTTTTTATTTTTTAATATTGTTTTTATTATTATTATATCTATTTTTATTGATTTATTATTTTTGCTACTGATTTTACCCGATATGTAGGCCTACAGTATTTGCTATATAATCTAAGTGATATACACAGTGAATTGGGTAATGATTATAACGACTGAGTGTTATAGGTTGGCACCTTGATCACTCTTCCCTGGACCAATGCGTGTGTCCCTAGGCCTGATTCTCGAGTGGAGTTGGGGCAGCCTCCTTGCCCGAGAACTCACGCGGAGGTCCTGCGGCGCTGCCTTATTAACCCGCACCCCCTCTGCCCCTCCGACACGGTGCAAATCAACAACACCTTCCCGACCGGCCTTGTCTTTGCGCTGTCCTCATTTGCCAGCCTTTAGCCCACGCACACTCCTCTCGACATCCTGCCTACGTCTGCCCTGTGCTTCAAGGGGGAAAATAATATTTAGTATTTGTACCCCACAACCTTTAAGTACAGTCAGCGAGTGATTAAAGAGATACACAAAATTTTTATTTTGGAATATTTAAAATGTAAATTGTTTCCATTGGCTTACAAACTTACAAACAATACAGTCCGTAGAAATACTGCCGCTCCTTAACGTCTTGCCCATAAATAACCGGCGTTTTATATATTAACCTCTTTAAGTTACAACGCTATGCTCCAATACAAACAACTGCTCTACACATTAAATAACAATTTATTTTACTCAATACCTATCTCGCAAAATATTGAGCAATAACTCCGTTACTAGCAGGTGCCTTAAAAACTTAATATGATAAATGACCAGTTATAACGCCACACCACTTTCATGGTAAATAATAAGATTTCAATACCACGAAAGTAGCGTGCGTGACCCAACGCTTCAGGGGGCCGCGATGGCGTAGTGGTCAGACCACTCGCCTTCCACCAAGGCGAACCTGGTTAGATTCCCGGTGGAGTCGTTCACGGATTTTTGCATGTGGGGATCGTGCCGACGTTGCCGCTGGTCGGCGGATTTTCTCGAGGATCTCCCGTTTCCCTTGCCCTTGCATTCTGGCGCTGCTCCATGCTCACCTCACTTCACCCTCATCGGCTTTCATGACCTCTATGTTAAGAGCCGCCCAAATCTCTACACTCTACTCACTCAACGATACACTCTAGAGCAGGGGTGGTCAGACTTGTACCATCAGCGATCGACCGCAAAACAAAGTGGGGGGCAAGCGATCGACAAAAAAACTAAGGGGGTATAACTGAGCTCTAACATGACAGATGGTAAGTAAGCCTGTCGCTGTTACGACCTATGTATGTTTTTTTTTTGTGAATCCCCGGCCACACTCACGTGTTACTATACCGAGTACACTTTGATCAGGTTGACACCTGCCAAAGCTGAGGTTTGGACGTAGGTGTTGTAATCTGTTCTGTGGCGTGAGGCGCCAACACNTCCCCGGCCACACTCACGTGTTACTATATCGAGTACACTTTGATCAGGTTATGTTTACATTGTGTAAATCGTTGCCGCCATTTTTCGAAGAGAGCGCGACCTAGCGAGAATATTCATAACGATTAGCGTGAAGGTGTACTCTCATAACGATTAGCGTTCCAGGCGATGGATAAAATAGTTGTTTGATTTTACCAAACTTACAAACTTGCCAAAACAGAATAAAACTCACAAGGCGGTTTCTTAATCCCGAAAGCCATTCTTTACAAACCCTGGGAACAAACAATACTAAGCCGCGCCGGCAACTCCGGCGGTGCGCAGCGTTCTTTTCGGCATGACTTTACATTTTATTATTACGTATCACATTGTTGCCGTACGAGTGACCGACGGAAGCCGCTTAATTTTAATTTCTTGAGGGAATGTAGACATATGTCCGCGATCGACTTTTAAAGCTCCCGTGATCGACCGGTCGATCGCGATCGACCGTTTGATCATCCCTGCTCTAGAGAATATTCGAAGACCTCTTCCTAGGCAAGTGAATGCCGGCAGCTGTCCAGTGAGGCGCAGTTAACTTCCATCCGCTGGTCAGGAACCTGACGTCAAACCTGTCCAATGGGAGTCATGGTCCCACGCCGCTCGTTCTATCATCAGCAGAACAGAGGGCTTCCGAACCATTACCACCTCCTGCATCAATTCTGCTGCTGCCCAACGTAGGGAAATGACGGCTGTGACACCCAGCACATGCAGGCTAACTGGTCAGTGGAATCAAGCAGAAGGAACACTTGTATAAGATTCTGCGCTCTTCCATGCTATCCCTATCTGAGCCACCAGTAAGCAAGCACCTCACCTCTCCGTCACATTCCACGCAAGACAGACCATTCCATACCCAATAACTATCTCAAAATAAATTGCCATCGCAGTTTTCAAACTTAATTTTCATCACCAACAGTATCAGACCAATTAGAGTACCATTCATAAAACTCCCCTAACCGCCTCCTAAGCTCAGCGACATACTCCGCCCAGAATTCACCGAAAAATCTGTAGATGAGATGTGAGGCTTGAATCTAGCGGAACCACTTATACCCAGAAACACTTGCATTGTACCGGGCCGTGCATTCGAATTTTATGTTCTCTCGTACAAGTGGATTCCCTTTCTGTTTTCGGTGTTTCATTTCCCGTAGTGTACTTCAAATGTCATATATAGGGAAGAAAAAAAAGTACTGCAGTAGATAATCTGTTTTAAACCACCAGACTGAAAGATCAACAAATATTGGGCATAAGCTAAGGAGATCAAATTTAAGTTAAATCCACTTGTTGCTCCATGCTGGGAAATATTGTGGGAATGCTTTATAC
>NQII01001126.1:0-16267 GCA_002778355.1 Clitarchus hookeri | reverse complement strand
ACTCTTTGAACACCACTGATATTACTCGCACCGTTCGTTGACTAAAGCCGCGGCCACACTTGCGTGTTACTATGCCGAGTACACTTTTGTCAGGTTATGTTTACATTGTGTAAATCGTTGCCGCCATTTTTCGAAGAGAGCGCGACCTAGCGAGAATATTCATAACGATTAGCGTGAAGGTGTACTCTCATAACGATTAGCGTTCCAGGCGATGGATAAAATAGTTGTTTGATTTTACCAAACTTACAAACTTGCCAAAACAGAATAAAACTCACAAGGCGGTTTCTTAATCCCGAAAGCCATTCTTTACAAACCCTGGGAACAAACAATACTAAGCCGCGCCGGCAACTCCGGCGGTGCGCAGCGTTCTTTTCGGCATGACTTTACATTTTATTATTACGTATCACATTGTTGCCGTACGAGTGACCGACGGAAGCCGCTTAATTTTAATTTATTGAGGGAATGTAGACATATGTCCGCGATCGACTTTTAAAGCTCCCGTGATCGACCGGTCGATCGCGATCGACCGTTTGATCATCCCTGCTCTAGAGAATATTCGAAGACCTCTTCCTAGGCAAGTGAATGCCGGCAGCTGTCCAGTGAGGCGCAGTTAACTTCCATCCGCTGGTCAGGAACCTGACGTCAAACCTGTCCAATGGGAGTCATGGTCCCACGCCGCTCGTTCTATCATCAGCAGAACAGAGGGCTTCCGAACCATTACCACCTCCTGCATCAATTCTGCTGCTGCCCAACGTAGGGAAATGACGGCTGTGACACCCAGCACATGCAGGCTAACTGGTCAGTGGAATCAAGCAGAAGGAACACTTGTATAAGATTCTGCGCTCTTCCATGCTATCCCTATCTGAGCCACCAGTAAGCAAGCACCTCACCTCTCCGTCACATTCCACGCAAGACAGACCATTCCATACCCAATAACTATCTCAAAATAAATTGCCATCGCAGTTTTCAAACTTAATTTTCATCACCAACAGTATCAGACCAATTAGAGTACCATTCATAAAACTCCCCTAACCGCCTCCTAAGCTCAGCGACATACTCCGCCCAGAATTCACCGAAAAATCTGTAGATGAGATGTGAGGCTTGAATCTAGCGGAACCACTTATACCCAGAAACACTTGCATTGTACCGGGCCGTGCATTCGAATTTTATGTTCTCTCGTACAAGTGGATTCCCTTTNTATACCCAGAAACACTTGCATTGTACCGGGCCGTGCATTCGAATTTTATGTTCTCTCGTACAAGTGGATTCCCTTTATGTTTTCGGTGTTTCATTTCCCGTAGTGTACTTCAAATGTCATATATAGGGAAGAAAAAAAAGTACTGCAGTAGATAATCTGTTTTAAACCACCAGACTGAAAGATCAACAAATATTGGGCATAAGCTAAGGAGATCAAATTTAAGTTAAATCCACTTGTTGCTCCATGCTGGGAAATATTGTGGGAATGCTTTATACTAACAGTCAAGTTGAGTTGAGAGATTTGGTCGTCTATTAAAAACGAGGTCAGAGAGACATGAGGGTGAAATGAAAANTAACAGTCAAGTTGAGTTGAGAGATTTGGTCGTCTATTAAAAACGAGGTCAGAGAGACATGAGGGTGAAATGAAAAGTGAGAATGGAGCAGCACCGGAATTGTAAAGGCGGGGGAAACGGAAGATCCCCGAGAAAAATCCACCAACCAGAGGCATCGTCCGACACGATTCCCACTTGCGAAAATCCGGGAGTCATACGGCCGGGAATTGAACCAGACTTGCCTTGATGGGAGGCGATCAGTCTAACCGCTTATCCACCGCGGCCCCACAAAGTCAAACAATTACTGATATGTGCGAAAACCACCTTTCACTTACCAAGAGGTATGTGGTATATCTGACAGTGAAAGGATATTAACTTCAAGGCTTCTTAAAATGCCTGCAGAATTTTTAGNGGCGAAACTTACACGCACCCCTAGCGCCTCATCACACCTACGCGCAAGGTGTGCAGTGTTTCCGTCGTGATGCTGTACTGTGCAAATTATATCTGTAACAGTGGGACTTTATTACACGCGATGAAAGTCTACAGATTAAACTATGCTCGTTTTATCTTACTTTTCTCTCCCACTTAATAAAACTGCAAGGCAAGCGTTTAGTTTGCGATATTGTAAAATTTTCATGAATTTTCCTACATTAGCAAACTTAATTTGATAAAAGTAATAAAAAAATGAGGCACATATAATTGTTTTTAAACTTTTCTGGCAAAAAACCGTTTTTCCAGAACATTTATTTACCGAGATACGCGTATTAGAACAAACGATTTCACAGAATATGTTTTCAGTACTCATCTTAAACATCAAGATCTTGAGAGTCGATAATAGACCTAGTCAACCTGGCTGTGCGTTAAATTAATTACGTGATATATTATATGGCCTGCGATTTAGTATAACGACTAGTTAGTCAAGGCCCATGTCACGTCCAAAGAGAACATAATATATATAAATATATCAAGGTATGTGACATTTTTCTTTTTGATTTCAAAAGGAAACGAGGGTTGGAGTGTCCGGTGCTGAGCTAGTGAAAAGGGTTTCCAGGAAACACGAGCGATTAATAAGTGTGAAATCTTCCTCTCGCGAACAATACAGCAGTTTGACCACTGGAAATGTCTGCTGCAGCAGAAACAACTGCGCGAACACTGGAAAATTATTGCATACGGGACTGAGGGGACTGAGAGCTCCTGCTATGATGATAAACATAGTAACGATTTGTCACTATAGAATGTTCATGGTTAATTGCAAGCCCTGCTTAGGATCTACTTTTCCTCAAATGTGTATCCATCTGCCTTATGGAAGATTAACATTTCCATGTACCATGCCACTTTATTCACGCGCCAACGAAGTGAAACCGTGATTCCCCGAAAGAAAGTAAATATATTGATAATGCACAAATTCGTTATCTGATGTGTATAAAATAAGAACAATTAACTTTATAAAAGCCATAAAATTATAAATTCCACTCTCAACATAACGTCAAGTATTATAACTACTTTTTTATCAATTCGCTGCCCTTCTAACTGGGAGCTAGAAAGCCAGTGTATAAAGTAGCATGTATGTAGTTAGTTACGAGCAGTGCATTTTTTTTTCAAAAGTTGATTTCAAACGTGCTTACTTAACCGTGAACAACATTTGCAATACTGAGTCAGCTTCCTGGATTGTTATTTTAATGAGATCAAATAATGTTTAAATGTGGGCAACTGTTCTTCTATTATTTGTGTTCTTTTTTTTTATTGGAGTTTACTGTAATCGGCATATGGATGTATTTTACAGTTCTATACATTATTTTTGTAAATGTGAAGGCAACCATATTTTCAGATTTGAAAGTAGCGTTTTGTGCTAGTTTGTGCAAGGTACCACGTTAGTAATACAAATGATGACAGATAGTCAAGATTTTTATAGTTGAATGCTGAGGAATAATTCTAATGTGTTTGATAAAATTTCTTTCGCTTAAGGAGTAAATAATAAGAACAGCCAGCTCAGTATTGTACGTGTTTGTTACCTATAGGACGTTCATGGTAAAGTGAGCACTTTTCATACCTTAGTTACGTTTTCCTTTCAGCCATTTTTGTATTCTTTAACCACCTTTTTAAAATAAAAATTGCCGTGCAAGTTATAAACACAGTGAGCATATTCCACCGCGCTCGGAAATTAACGTCTAAGGTTAAAATACAANTTGCCGTGCAAGTTATAAACACAGTGAGCATATTCCACCGCGCTCGGAAATTAACGTCTAAGGTTAAAATACAATGCATCTATTGACTAATATTTCAAATGAGACAGTTTTCAAAAGTGCTCACTTTACCGTGAATAGCCTATAGTAAAAGAATCGACCTAAAAAAAAAAAGGCGTCTGACTTCGCTTATCCCGTGAATGGTCCAAGCATGTTCAGTATATGGCTGTAGCATAATTTTCTTCAGTAATACTAACAATAATTAAAAGTTTGCTTGAAAAATAAACATTAAAATCAGCAAGGAAATGCGAGTCGCTGTATGTCATCGTGTAGGGACTACGACTACCGCGGTTAAAGGTTTCTGCTACGTGCTCCATAACTGAGCGATGTGTAGCAATGGTGTCGACACACTGGATTCGTTATCNCGGTTAAAGGTTTCTGCTACGTGCTCCATAACTGAGCGATGTGTAGCAATGGTGTCGACACACTGGATTCGTTATCTGGAGGGCTTGGGTTCAATTCCTGGTCCGATCGTTTTGACTTCGGTATTCCACGGCTCTCCTAAATCACTCCAGGCAAATGTAGGAATCCTTGCCTTCGTGTGTTGGCCATGAAAACATTCGTTATTTTATATTTGTACTACACAATTATTCAACTTTCATACAATATCTGTTAATTTTTTTCTCAAATTTTTTTAATATTGCAAGGTTTTTGCAAAATTATATGCGAAATTAAAAATGTTACTCTCTTAATTAATGTACAAATAAAATAAATCGAACTATTTGCAGAAAATTTAACGATGGCAACTGAAAGGCCTTTTCTTAATCCATTTTGATGTATGCTAAGCAAAAATTATTTTTCAATAATGCAGGGGCAGCCGCAGATAGAAAATATGCAAGAATTTATTTATTTTCAGCAATTTTTGTAATCACAAAAACAATTCCTTGTGCGGTTTAATAGAAGTCTTCAAGTATTTCTTGGCATATCGTTTCTGTATGTGAGTATGATTTCATTATTAATGCACTTCTAAAACAGTAAAATAGTAATTTTGACATGCATTCATGGGGAAACTATGAAAGAGTAATTGGTAATAACTGATAAGGTCTAAAAGTTGAACAGATTTTGGTACGAAAAATAACACATTTTATTCGTGGCCAACTACAGGCCGTTACAGTACCCTATCCTGCTTCTNACAGATTTTGGTACGAAAAATAACACATTTTATTCGTGGCCAACTACAGGCCGTTACAGTACCCTATCCTGCTTCTGAAAGTTCAGGAACTGTAACTTGTTCCTTTTCTAACCTCTCTGCTGTGTCTATGGCGTACAGCCGTACGAAATACGNGAAAGTTCAGGAACTGTAACTTGTTCCTTTTCTAACCTCTCTGCTGTGTCTATGGCGTACAGCCGTACGAAATACGAGGCGTGATCAAAAAGTATCAGGACTGGTATTATACTCTCGTAGCAAACACACGCAGAGCGAAGCCACTTCATGTAAGTTAAGTTGACCTTGAACCCTGCCATGCACGTGCTGTAAGTTACAACNACTGGTATTATACTCTCGTAGCAAACACACGCAGAGCGAAGCCACTTCATGTAAGTTAAGTTGACCTTGAACCCTGCCATGCACGTGCTGTAAGTTACAACTACCTAGCTCAATTCGCTTGTTTACCCTAGCGCCTAAGTGCCTACTTTAGAATGGCACAAGGGTTTTAGACCCAAAGGAATTATTTCTTTGGTGCTATGACCCTTAGGAAATAACACATATTTTTGTATATGTTTTTTATCTAAGCAGCTTTAGGAGTTGTATTCTTAAACATTTCGTTTGCGGCCCCGCAAATTCCTCACGTATACGAGCGGACTATCTCTTAAGTATCTCGCAAACCGAGCTTGAATTCATGAACGAAGTTTGTGAGTCCCTCTTTCGCGAGGCGTTTGAGAGTCCGATGATTTTCTGAGCCCTGGGTGCGAGGCTAAAAAAAATGCTAAGCACGTTTCCAACTGTTGGCACTTAGGAACAAGGTTTTGACTAAAATGGATTCGCCGAAGAGCTTATGCGTTGTTAAAAATATTTGTTAATTAATGTGTGTGCTGCTTAAGGCAGTACTAACAAAAATGAAACATAAATGTGCTTATAAAATTCGAACCATTTCCCAATCTGTACTATATGTATTCTGCCGAGGCATTATCCTCTCTACTGCGACGTAAAATTATAAAACTGTTACTTTGAAATTTAAAATACGAACACAAAATCCTACACAAAGCGTCATAATTAAAAAACATGAATAGCATTAGGAAACACATAATTTAACGGAAATTTTGCTAAGCTAAAAATACATGTGCTTTGTAGTCATGTGGTTATGGTAGCAGCCTTATGATATTTTAGTGCATGTTTAAATCCCGATCTAGAAAGAAATCTTTTCAGTTTTTGATGTTATACCCCTTCCAACTCTAACACTACAGAACCTATATTATTTTCTTCTAAAACACTCCATTAGCCGCACAAACAACGAAAATCAATTAGAGATTTTTCGTATAGTTCCATGGAATTCGTGGAAAGTTCCTTCTTGGAAAAAATAAGTACTCACAAACATAGAAATATATAATACTAGTTCCATTCCTAATTTCGCCGAGATATTTTAAGCATACTTACTTGGTGGTCATTAAAAATAAGGCTTATGCTGCATCAAACCACGATACGACGAGCGAGTAATAGATAAATATAATCGTACGTAATCCATTGGTTTTTGAGGAAAGTTTTTTAATTTTCAGTATTATTTTCCACTACTTCATTTGTATGAGTCAAGTACATTATATCACCACTTTAAAATAATTGTATCTACAAGTGCATTGCATCTCAATTATCGAAACGATGTAAGGCGTGCACCATTTTTTACAAGTACAATGTGAGGTTAACGGGATGCAAGTCGTTTAGGGTAGGTCAAGGCCTTCCGTAACTTCGAGAGTGCCCGCAACTGTAACCAGCACGCAAATAACTAGCTAATCGCTTTAGAATCTCGTTATCCTGCCAAAACGATATGCGTACCGAATTTCGCTATCTCATAAGTGACTATGAATACCTGCCTAACTGTCTCTGTTATGAAACAGTGGCGATTTTTGCTTCAAGTAGTATGTGTCATATGCGTTGTTACTTGTCGCTTCAACCAATTTTTTAAAAATCTGAATGTGCTTGTAGGTATAACGATATAATTACAAGAACTGCAACTCAATATCATTATTTGTAATACACGCGAATTCCTCCGACATTTATCCATAAATGTGTTCTGACTTCTGGCCGTGCGCAACGAATGATAATTTCCCCCGCTGCCATCTCGTGCGCCCACGGAAGAATATAAAAGTTGGCGCATGCGCAGTAGTGTTTTGAACGAACGTGAGTGGTCGTCGCGTTCGCCAATAGCCAGGCGACGAACGAAGGTGTCGCTGCGTTCGAGGGATGTCATCTGTCGGGAAAGGCCAGAATCGCGAGGATCCAGTGAGTTCACAACCCCACCAAGACAACGCACCTGTCTATTCAGCGTTACTTGTGTATAGGCTATTCACGGTAACGCGAGTACTTTTGAAATCCCTCTCATTTGGAATAATAGTCAATAACTGCATTTTATTTCAGCCTTAGACGTTAACTTCTGACTGCGGTAGAATATACACACTGTGTTTACACGGAAATATTTATTTTAAAAGGCTGTTAAAGGATAAGAAACGACTGATAGGAAAAAAGGAACTAGGGCCTCAAAAGTGCTCGCTTCGCCGTGAACAGCATATAGTGGTTTTTTTTGGCCAAGCACGAAATTCCCCAGGTACGGCTGTAACCGTGTTCACCAGATCTCGCACCATGCGCATTGTTCTTATGCAGAATGTTATTAGAACGATTGCACACAAATACGACGCGTTGTCCCTTTGGTGTAATTTTCTATACTTAGTTAAGCTTTGGTTTCATGAGGCGGAGGAATAGCCTGAAAGTAGAACTCTAGCAGGGTTTCAGAAAAGTTGGGAGTAATTATGCACTTTTTTCAACGCAAACTTAAATACTTAAATAATAATTTTAAAAATATTAAAATAATAATTTAGTAGACTACACTGTTTGATAAACCCAATATAATTACACTTTCAAAAATTAGCAAAACCAGTTGCTGTGCTTTTAAAAAGGAAGGAGGGGCCGCTATCTGATTCACAAGTTTCTTTATTATTTCAGATCGTCATTAGTGTAATAAGCGAGGTTTAAAATGAAATAATAGAAACTCGTTACTGGTCCATACCAACATTCCACAAAGTAGGAATCATATGTATAACAGTTCAATAATATTTTTATGTTTTTGTAAGAGGTAGGTGGGAAGGGGGGTCTAGGCGCCAAAATATTGTTCTCTTAAACTTTATAAATGCCAAAGACCGGCCCTGACCCTGCGACGTTTCCTCTCCCAAAAAATCAAGTTCCACTCGGAGGGAGAAATAAGTGAAGACGTCGAGGAAATCCAACAGGATGTGATATGGTAACTGCTCACCACTTCCCCAGAAAAGGAGTTCAAGATATGCTTGCAGCAATGGGAACGACGCAGTACGAAATGTGTGGCTTCAGGAGCCGGAGAATACTACTTTGAAAGAGACTAAGGGTACTGGCCACAAACAAAATATCATTATTTTATATTCGTACGAAAGACTTCAATTTGTAGACATTACTTGCAAGTAAATGTACTCATATAAAAATATTTTACACAGCATAATTTTTTCATAATACAATGTCAAATTCACAATGTTTTTGTGATTTGTAATGCACATATCATAACGACCAACTCACTTACTAAAATGAGATAATTCATATTGAGATAAAATACTATGAATTACTTAGAGAAATATAAAAAATAACACTGTCAAATGTTCTCGTAATTTAAAAANTATTGAGATAAAATACTATGAATTACTTAGAGAAATATAAAAAATAACACTGTCAAATGTTCTCGTAATTTAAAAATTTTTTCAAAATAAGGTTATGTTGACTTTTATTTAAATTTTAAAGTGTGAAATTTTTTGTTAACTACATTTTGCTAAACATATCTTAAAATGATTTAAGACATGACTTTTCCGTCAACCTTAAATCTTATTCAATATTATTGTTTATTTTATTTGTACATCCCGAAAACAGTAAAGTTGTGATCCTGACATTCCATTATGCAAAAACCATAGAATATAATTTTTTTATGAGAAGAATGTAGTGCCTACANTGTGATCCTGACATTCCATTATGCAAAAACCATAGAATATAATTTTTTTATGAGAAGAATGTAGTGCCTACAAGTTGAACGGTGTTTCGTAAAAATATAAAATATTTTTTTTTGGCAGCACCTTTAAATGGCAAATCTGTAAACGTCATACTTTTTATGTTACTAGTCCCTTCCCTTGATGCTTTTCGAGTACACCTCGGACGTACATCAAGAGAGCGAATGTCGCTATCAATCACTAGAATATAGGCTGTTCACGGTAAAGTGAGCACTTTGGAGGCCCTACTTACTTTTCGCTTCAGCCTTTTCTTATCCTTTAACAAACTTTTTAAGTAAATATTGCCATGTAAGTATTAAACACAGTGTATAAATTTAGGAAGTTTGCGTCCGAGGTTAAAATAATATATATTTATTGATTATTATAGTAAATGAGAGGGCTTTCAAAAGTGCTCACTCTGGCATGAACAGCCTATACTTTGCGAGAGGCACCGGCCAACACAGCGGCGTCCTGGGATGCTCGCAGTGTCCCGCACTAGTGTCTGCGTGCGGAAGGACTGCGGGGATAGGGGTGTGTGTGTAGAGGTCACGAGGGGCGGGAAAGGGCGCATATTTGACACTGGGCGACGGAGCAGGGGCTTGCCAAGCGCGTGGCAGCGATTCGCAAACCGCATTACGGGACGGTTAATCACGGCTCGCGCCCTAATGAGATTCCCGCAGTTTATCGATTCGCGAGGCTCGTTTATTAGTCGTGTTGGCCGCGCTAGTTTTCAACAGAGGGTAATTAGTCGATCACAATTGCCCTGTCCGGCAAGCCGCAGCCCGCACTCCGGAAACGAGCGCCTCGCTGACGTACTGTATCTGCAGCGGATAGCACCGCGCCCGACTTGCACAGCGGCGCGCGTTTCAGTTCGCTCCATACGTCATGTTTCTCTTTTCCTTCGGCCATCGGGTTGATTAATATCTGGAGCAGACGGTTCCCACGCGATACACCTGAAGGCTTCCCTCACTGCACCTACAGCTACTATTCGGAAATGTTGCAGTAATGTGAGAGGGAGTGATTACCTCAACTATTATTACGAGCATACGTCATTGCAACACTTGGTTGCAGTCGCAGAATCTCGCCGACATAAAGAGAGGAAAAACTTGGACACGATTTAATAATAAAAAAAAAAAAGTACCTGAACAAATCATGGTTAGCTGTTGTCGAAAAATATGTAACATTCGTATACAGTAGTTCCTAGAAGAAATCTAGTCATATACGCTATCCCAAGAGAAAACCNAGTCATATACGCTATTCTAAGAGAAAACCTACAAGTATAAGACATGCGTACAATTTCAATAGCGGGAATCTAGTCAGATGTCACAAGAGAAAAAAGCGTAACACAGTCATAATGAGTATCAAACAATAAATAAGATATATAAAGGAAGAAAAAAAAGTGTGCCGAACAGCAAAGAAAAACACACATGAGCAGTTGGTGCGCGTGCGTGTGTGCAGTCCATTCAGAGTTACATCCAACTTTCCTGAAGCTCTGCTGAAGTTCTGCTTTCAGGCCTTCCCTCCGCCTCATGCAAGTAAAGCCTGACCAAGTCTACAAAATTACACCAAAGGGACAACGCGCCGCATTCGTGCGCACTTTCTTTAATAATATATTGCAAAAGTACTATTTCTTACTAGGCATTACCCAACATACCTATTTGCTGACTGGTTTCATTTGCATTAATTATAGATGAAATATTATAATTTTTAGATAAAGTATAATTAAAGGTATGATTTAACCAAAAACTAGATACTTTTAGGATAACTCAGTACAAAATGCTTGTGAACATGACATATTTAGGAAAAAATCATTCTTGTCATACATAAGGTTATTTTCCAAAAGGTTGATTCAAAAAGTGTGAAGAAACCTCAAATATGTTTACTGTATGCGTGTATGTAAGTATACTTACACATGTTTGCTGTTTTGTAAATCTTCTTGATCTATAGTTTGATCCTAGCGCAAGACAGGTAATTAAACAATATGGCTGCATGCACATCATGAAAAATATAATGCCCAGCATTTGTTGCAAACAAGTAAAAAGAATTTATATTTGTAATGGATGCTTGATGCTGTTCCCAACACATAGCATATTTCGTTTTAAAATAAGCTGACTCTAGTAGTGAACTAATTGAGTGTGCAGCACTCTGATATCCTGCAAGTAGTCGTTGTTTGCATTAAGTCCCGCAAATATGAAGTTATAAGATCGTAAAATACAACTAATTGTGTAGATGCATGCACGCAGCTGTAAACTGTTTGTTCCAGCGTTTTGGGAGATGATGCCACCCAAACAAGTAAGGTATATCTCAGGAAATAATAAACTTATTTACACTACTCCTAGTGTTCAGTAAATGACATTCAAAGTTTTTTATTTCTGTACGACTTCCTTTGGAAAGATAGGTTTAATAAGAGGCCATATTTCTTAGTTCGTGGCCATAAAAAAAAAGACGGTGCACTTTGTGCGTGTTTTGTGTTTGTGTATTGCAGGAAGCGCGTGTTTGTTCACAAATTGGCTCCCCAAACGAATACGACAAAAAATTTAAAAATTAAAAAGCGTAAGAGTTGGTTATTTGTCAAAAATGGTAAAACTAACGCTGCTACATTATAAAGACCGTAAATATTAGTCTCAGATAGCTAGAAACTTAACACGGGAACAACAAATGTACGTATATTGTTAGAAGTTTTAGGTTTTCTTTAATTTCTCAAAAAATATATATTTTTATCTCGACGATATATATATTATTTGACATGATAATATAAGTAAGTCACAGATTTTGCCGCAAAAAGTAATTTTGTTCGCCATCAAATTAACGAACAATTGAATTCGCTTAGGCCCTCTATATGATAGCACTTGTTTAGGCGCTACGTGATTTAAAATACGAATGCTCAGGAAATAGTAACCGAATAAAACATTTATAACCCAAATTTTCTAATTTTTATTATTCTACAAAAGTTAAATAATATGATTATTGGTGATTTAACCATTTCCACAATTCTTATGTAACATTAATCTACTTTCTTCATATACTGTAAATTTTGTGCTTGGCACTGCTCGATATGAACATGAAATGTGAAAATTAATATATTTCGCAAATTGTGCTGAGAGACACCAGTAAAAATCTTTGGAATCGTTGTTACTATTTCTAAATAATTTTGTACGCAGTGTAAAAAATTAATTTTGTGGAAAATTCTTTACTCATATGCCATTGTGCATGTTCATTGTGTACTGCAGAAAACCCCGAGTGTTGCACACTCAGGCACCGAAAAGCCAAAATTAGCTTTTGTCAATAGATATGTCAGTAACTTCAGTAACGTACAAGAGAACTCTGCGAAAGTAACTAAATTTGTATTCACTCCACGGAAATAAAAAGAACTCGTAAACAGACATTGAAAAACTTTACGAGCATATAAAGTTATGTGCATTTACTCTGGAACACACGAGGAGAACAACACAAAGGAACGCAGTGGCGAAANATACGAGCATATAAAGTTATGTGCATTTACTCTGGAACACACGAGGAGAACAACACAAAGGAACGCAGTGGCGAAAACTGACAAATATATACAAAAAAAAAACTAAACGCAACGAATGCAACACACACGAAAACTCCAGACTTCTAAGACGAAATAGAACTGATGTTTCGTGAAATGGTGTCTGTTCCTGTTTTCTATCAGACACACAATCTCAGGGACTCATACAGACAGATTGTGACAGTTTTTTCTGCATGTGTCCAGAATAAGACCAGTGTTTGGTCAAGTCACAGAAACGTTTGCACAATGACATGGAGTAAATGGTCAAGCGAAAATCAGAAATAAAACTAAGTTGGCTTTGCACCTACTTGCCTTTCGACTTTTTATCGTAAGTATATTTGTATTTACTTGAGTTTGAAGTAATCGTAGAACTAATGGTAACAACTAAAACACAAAGCAGAAAGAAAATGCTGAATATGCACACACACCTGCATATATTTACCTTTATTTTATTTTTGAATATTTGTTGCTATTTGAATGCTTTGATATATTTGACAGGTGTGTACCCTGTTATACTAATTTGGACACTGAAAAACCAAGGGGTTTTTATAGACCGACCTCCTCCTTCTGTCATGATCGGCACTCAAGACCTCATTGTTAAGAGTCACCCAGATTCCTCTCAACTCACAATTCAGCTCCCTCTGCCGTGACCGCCAATAAAATCAAGTTGTCTCCTGATACACTGCGCAACTATGAGATTATATTTTTGGTTATGTATTTTTGCGATAATTATTGCTTCGTACTTATTTTGTTATGCTTATTAAGTCATATTTTCACTGAAGGGATCCTTGCGTATTTTTAATTCGGTGATATATTGACGAAATACGTTCCTGTTTCTGACAGTAAATACTGATTTTCCTTTCATCGGCGTGCTTATTTTTGTGTATTTCTTATTGCGTGTAGATACGAGTGTGCCAGATTCTCTAACATACTTACATACATAAATTGAGTTCTGAACTGTTAATTGTCAGTGCTTAGTTTCTTTCACCTTCACCGGAAAAAGGTATGCAGTCCGCTTTTACTACCCATTCGTCTTATTATTATTTTTTATCTGAAATACCAGAAACATATGTAATAAACAATATTACTTCTAATTTTTCGATCGTTTTTTGTGGATTTGCAAGCTATTTTAGTTGGCTTTCGTGTGCTGTTAAGGTGATGCCAGTAGGATAGGCATTCACCGAAAGTTCTTTGTCCAAATTAATTTTATTTTGTCAGCTTTTAAATTTTTTAAGTGCAAAATATATCAGCCCGATTAACTGAAGTACTGATTATGCAGCATTATCGTGCTCCTTAAGTGGTTAAAATTAAAGTCGAGGAAAATGCATTTTCTTTGTAATTTTGTGATAATTTTACTTTTAGACAGAAACAGACGCTAATTTGTGAAACGTAGCTTGTGTCTCTTCACAGAAAACCTCAATAAGAATAAAACCAGGGAGAAAATAGGTGTTTTGGTAATGCCTAGTGAAAAATAGTCCTTATGCAAAATATTATTGAAGCTAGTGCGCACGAATGCGGTGCGCTGGCCTTTTGGTGTGATTTGAATGAGGCGGAGGAATATCCTGGAAGTAGAACTTTATCAGGGCTTCAGAAAAGTTGGAAGTAACCGTGAATCCATATGTCGGATTTATTTTGAAGATACATTCACGACCAAAAACTATTGAAGGCATCGCATATTTCAAACACAAGTAAAGTTTCCAGTGCGGGTATGGGTAAACATTACGTTACCTTCGTTCATAGCCGCGCGAGAGTCGATATCGGACCTGATCAGCATAACGCACGGCGTGACACGAGTCTTACCGCCGAAGGAAAGCGAAGCAGACGCGTCGAATGGGGAAGCGAGGGATGCTATCGCTGCCACTACATTAACCCCAATCAAGGGGGGTAGCAAATGGGGCAGAAGTGCCGCTTGCCGCGCCCAAAGTTTATGATTTACTCCTTAGTACGGCGCCCCGGTCTCCGCTTACCGTTCGAACTCCGTATCTGGGTCACAGGCGGGGCGACTCGAACTTGTGTCCACACACACACGCGCGCGACTTCGCACGATGCCTTTCCTAACAACCCTCCCCTAGAGTTGCTCCGCTGCGTTGATGGTTCCGATACCGGGGCTCCAAATGTTGGTTCCTTCGCGGCAGTTTTAGGCTGTTCGCGGTTAATTGGGCACTTTCAGAATCAACATTTGAAAAAGTCAGTACCCTTACCTACCTCCATATGTAATTTAACGGACACACTGACATGCGCCCAGTAAAGTTGGTAACTATGCAAGAAAAGTAGTTCCTTGTTTTAAAGCTGAATTAAAAGTGTGAGGTAAACATGTGTGAATACTGAAATTATTTAGTTTGATTCCTGTTTCTTCAGCGCATATAAGTGTAGGGATTAGCAAATTTGTAAATTATTTACTACTTTAATTATTTTAGAGTTTCAATTGACTGACGCATTATTTAAAGTGATCAGGCCTGTATCAATGTTAATTTTACATATGGCGGAAGAATACACAGTGTGCACTCAAGTGCGTAGAACTTAAGCAGGGCTTTCAAAAATGCCAGCTTTTAGAAGTGTTCAATTCAGGTGCGAACATCTGCACAAAAATTATTTTAAGCTGCACATTTTACATAAATAATAATGAAGAAAAACAAGCCATGCACCGACCAAACATGGTTAATTTTCTGTGATTTAAAAGAGAAAAATTATTTGTAAATGTTTGTATGGCAAAAAAATTGAAAAACTTTGTTGTGTATGTTTTATTATATGAATGTTTGTCACATATATTGTGAACCTGCGATGATCGATAGTAACTGATGATTACTTTTGCCTACCAATGAAGCAAAGTTATCGGAATAAATAACTGTTATATAATTTTACTTTATGATTGAAAGTAACTGTATTTGGTGATTCCATCCAGTGCTGAGAGTTATTGGAGGTTTTCTCCAAGCTGAAACTGCTTTGTAACAGTAAATTGTTTCTGTAGAAAATATTTTTCATTAAGCAAATTGAAATATTTTAAGGAATTCCTTGGAGTGGCCGTATTTCCTTCAGTTGCTGTGCATTTTATAGCATTCTTAATTGGGTTAGCAATAAAATTTAACGCAAAAAGTGGAGGATGAACAAAGGAAGGTGGAGCAGTTGTAGGAGAATGAAAACGAGAAGTGCTCTCACTGGAAGCAGCATGAGAGTTATAAAAATAGAAAGGAGCTTCGTATTAACCGTAGTCACTTCACTCTTCGCTTGTAATTATAGGAAGTTTTAACCTTTATGTAATATGCATATGTTATTCACTTTAACCACTACGCAAACGTACTNTTATGTAATATGCATATGTTATTCACTTTAACCACTACGCAAACGTACTTTTTTTTTTACAGAAACATCTGTTATCACACTGCGGACAGCCAATATTTTATACAAATTTCTTTAAACTAGAATAAAATAAATAATTTTGAACATTGGCCTACTTTAAATGTTTTTGGTAAATAAAACTGTATATGATTAACTTTAAGTGTTTTTGGTAAATGCAGATCATTCCATAATTCAGTGTTTTCTGCAAATGGTTCCAAAAAGTAATGAACAAGAAATATTTGAAAGTGAATATATTATATCTTTGTTTACTTTGCACAATTTTGATAAATCCAAATTCTACAGTGTGGCCAGTCTACAAGTACGCCTGTAATGCTGTGGGAGATAAGGCTGTGGCTACCGAGCTACTCTAGCGCCAGGGCAAGCCAAGGAGACAATGAAAACACGGTACGCATCGCTTGTGT
>NQII01001125.1:383829-561680 GCA_002778355.1 Clitarchus hookeri | reverse complement strand
CGGCACCGGTGCTTCTTTCCTTCTGTGCACCATTTAAAATACATGTACCCGAACATACATTTGTATTCTACTTCTCGAAAAAGGGTTGTGCACCGTGGGTCAAGCAGCACACTCTTAACAGCGCCTCTGCATTCAAGGGAATCAAAATTAGAACATGAAAAAAATATTAATTTACCACAACGTGCAAAAAATTTAATGTAAAAAAAAATAGGAGAAATGTACCAAAACCAACGTAGTTCTGGTAAATTGACACATCCCTATTTATCAACTGGATAGTGCTGAACTATGCTGGCACAGCGGTGAACTCTGTCATCCAGGTCCGTTAGCGTGCCTGAAGCACACATCACCGAATTTTCCTCACGTGTTTGATTCAAAAGCGATCAGTGTGTAATTTGTGAAATATCAAAGTTTTTTTCCACGTGAGTGTTGAGTGTACATGGTGTTTCTAAATTAGTCCGAAAAACGTTGGCTTCAGGTTAATCACGAAAAAAAGGTGAAAACACATATTTGACATATGATCGAAGTTGAATCCTAAAGGCGGTACATCATTGAATTTGGACCTGATGCACTAGTTGTTTACAACTATGGAGATGGTACGCTGAGTGTCTGGATAATGTGTGAAGTAAATTGTAGCGTGCGGGTAAAAAATACATCTTTTAAATACCAAGTATGCTACAGTGTCATGGAGATTTAATTCGAAATAATGGTAGTTATTAAGATTATTTCCATAAAATAATTTGATGAAAACGACAGACAGGTGTTGTAATGTTCACAAATTTTTCTTCCGTTACAAATTATCTAGACACGCAATGTTCAATTTAAAACTTTTTCTCCAAGATTTCTAAGAAAATGGTGTTCCTAGTCCAACTTCGCAGACATGTAGAGCCCTTAGGATTCACTTTAGACCATACGTCGTGGGTATGTTTTCTCCCTTTTTACGTGATAAACCCGCAGCGGAAGTTGGCCAGCATAATTTAGAAACATCGTGTATATTGGATTAACTCAATAGTGGCGAGTAAATTTCTTTGCATTACTGCGTTATAATAAAAGTTTGAAGGATTTTTGTTTTGTTTTTATTCTTACTGGTTTGCCTGCATTAACATGAGGAAAGTGAGGAAAGGACGTTCAAGTAGACGATTATGGAGTATCCATTTTGTGGCCAACTTCATTTTCAATATATCAGTATGAAGAAGTGAGTCCAGTGCCTCTCATGTGACAGCTAGGCACACAGTGAGTGCAGCAATGCCGAGATTGACTTGTACACGTGTGAGTTTTGCCATAAACACATGAACTACATTGCGATACATATTTTTTAACATTTTTATATTTGAAGCAAATAGATTTGCAGTACATAGGATGATACCTACATGTCAACGGCAGTGTTTTTCATTTTTGTCGTCATTTAATCATAATTTCTGAAGGTATGTCATTTTAATGGACCAATAGACCATACTAAAATTTTTCTTGGCTGAACAAAATGCCAATTCACGGAAAAATACGGAACAATGTGATCAAAATTAGGTTTTCTATAGAGGCAGTTCATGCAGTTTAGCTACGTACATAGAATATATGTCTATAGTTATTCAACTCAAGCCTAGAGCCCAAAAACTAAAAAGTATGCGGTTTTGGCGCTTTCCCTCTATCAGTTAAAACATAATCAACATCATATTATAGAAGAAATATTTTTATAAAAAACGTTTGATTCCTTTGACACCTCACAGTAACTATACATTTATTGATTATGATTTTTAATTAAATAGAGCTTAATTAATTTCTTATGAAGTCAGGACTGAACCTTTAGTATCGTGGTGCTCCTGGGCGCAGAGTACTTAAGAATACAGAAGTGAGACAGCTTCTTATTCCGCGGACTCCAACCAAAACTCTGGGAAAATGGCGTCACCGGCCTGCAATATGTCGGAAAGCTGTCTGGCCAGTCAGAGCCTGGTAACTTCCCAGCTCTAAGCCCAGGCATAGGGAATATTTCACAGTACCAGACCCATTAAAGAAACTGGGAGAAGTCAGTCGGTGAATGGGTGCGTCCACAGGAAAGGGACCGCCAAGACAATGTTTCCACTTATGTTTGCTTGCCTGTACCTCAAACACACAAGTCTTAAAGCTGGTTCCGTACTGCGATTTGATGCGATGGGACGCAATGCGATGCGTTGCGATGCGACGCAATGCGATAAGTTGCGATGCGACGCCATGCGATGCGTCGCGATGAACTGTAGCTAATCAGGATGAAGCAGCAGTCCGTCGCTGTGCGATGGCGATGAGTGCGTTGCGCGAAATTCTGCACTCTAAATCCGAATCAGTGATATAAATCAGAGAAAAATCTTTCACTGAAAGTCAGCTGATAAGCTACTGCTGACCAGCGAATCAAGCAAGTTAACTGGGAACAAGTGATTAATAGCAGGGACATTCTTGACATTCAGTGGTAAATCACAAATAAATCAGTGAAATTCAACCACTATATGTATTATTTATCTGTCACTCATTATCAGTTTCTCAATTATCACTGTTTTCACTGATTTGGCTCAATTCTCACTGATTCAAGTTTATAGTGTGGCGTTGCGAGGGACGGCGAAAGCCTACGATGGAGAATAAGAAGAACAAGTGTTGGTTTACATAGAGAATAAGAACAACTATTTGTTTACTTTTTCAAAACGACAAGCCATTTTAAGCCTGGGTCCTTGTTTATGTAATTTTATTGTTGCTGCATGAACTGCATAAAAAATGTTGTGTTATTTTACACAAATGTATGTGGCAGCAGAATCTTCACAGATGTCAATGTATTTTTACACCTACATCAATAGCAATGTTTTTACGCTACGTCCAAGTAAGTTTATCCGGAAAAATAGTAAAATAACTTGTACACCGTACTCATGTTTTGAACAAGTGCTTGCAGTTATCCATGAATTCCTAGAAACATCAGTGTAAAATTACACTGCACTCGTATAAGTAAATTACGTATAAAACTGTAAGATTACCGAAATTGTGTATGTGTAACTATATGCTCACAGATATTCCATAATGTAATGCAAGTTAACACATAGGTGGTAGTTGAAAAAATACACAATGGAAGTTGTACAACTAAACTGATATTGAGAATTTAAACATAGACCATGTAGCAGCAAAAATACACTATTTAAAATTTTAATACAGGCAGTAGGTGTATTTATACACATACCTCAAAATGAGTAAGTAATGCCAACATTATTTTTATCATTCATGTAGTTTCAGCAAAGGCTGGTAGTACTCTCTGGATTATTAAGAACATATGTAAAAAATTACACAAAAAAATGCTAAATTTCTCAAAAAATGACGTGTAAATATGCATTTATTTTTTACAGTGTGGATTAACAATATATAAGAGAAGGCTTCTTATTTACATCAGCAATATAATTCCAATCGTCTATTAGCATTATCAAAATAAACCTCCTTTGTCGTACCTAGCTATACGTCTTTCGTACTAGCTGTAAATTGCAGAGCAGATTTCATCGCACATCACATTTATACGGCATTGTTTGTTTGTCTTCTACCCACTACATCGTACGGAGTCAATATTTTTCGCCTGTCTTTTGTTACATTCATGAGGACTAAAAATTTAATTTTCGCCCTTGAAATAGATAGCAGCACCATCTCCGACGGCGTGCGTCGCCGACATATCGTCGCTCGATTGGGGGACATCAAGTACAGCTTGTTGCCGCCCATCGCATCGGCACGCATCGCATCGCATCACATCGCATCGCATCGCATCACATCGCATCGCATCGCGTTGCGTCCACTGCAGTGCGGAACCAGCTTACGACGGCGCTGACGGGAACGCACCGAGTCACTCACCTGGCGTAGCCGATCACTGGTCGAGTCCAGTCCGCAGCTCAGACCTCCGTCAAGACTGCTGCATCACCACCTGGTGGCAGAAACGTCGCTTAGAGAAAAACTACGTTCGCAGCATCGACACCAGCTACAGCAACAAAAATTATTTTACCAGGAACTCACGCATTATTGTACAATTACCAGAGACCTGCATAATTCGTGTTACTAGAGGTTGTTCACGGTAATTTGAGAACTTTTGAAATTGACCTTTGGAAAATGTCACCACCCGTACCTGCATATATTTTGTCGGGCACATTGAATCACATGCGCCCAGTAAGCGAAAGAAATTCCATATCTTATCGTTGAACTACAAGTACTAGGCAAACGCCTGTAGATAATGAAATTATTTGTTTTGATTTCAATATTTTTAATAAGAATGAGCAAATGTTTTAAATATTAACTTCTCTATTATTTGTACAGTTTCACATGACCAACGCATCAATAAAGTGACGAGGCCCATGGCAATGTAAATGTTACATATGGTAGAAGAATACACAATGTGCGTACAATCTCATGCTACGCAGGGCTTCCAAAAGTGCTCCTTTATCATGAACAGCCTTTATGTAGTTACATACTAGATTTCACAGCCCTGTACCTGCTTGAGGACAATTCGTGTATAGTAATCGATGAACGTGGATAAAAAGGTCGTTCACCTGCGTGTCCGATTTACTGCATATTGGTTGCTCAAACTTTGAGTCATTGGTAGATAATTGAAGAGTTCGCGCATTCATTCTGGGACAAGCTAGAATTCTAAACGCGTGCTTTTATATAACTTAAGCCATTGTTTCACACGGTGTTTTACACGTCCTGGAGGACGGTGACCCATTGTCGCCTTCCACCGTGACAGCAGGCAACAAATGTGCAGTTGATATCGGCATATTTGTACATAAGACTGGAGAATCTAGCCCGCAGGTCATTGAACTTGCGAATTTTTCAGGTCCCTAGTCGTTACTTAAGGTGACCCTGAGTCGTGCAAGAAAAGTGGTCAGTCAGTTCCAGAACTCAAACAGACATACAAATTACGCGTATTTTGCAGGTCACTAACAATCACACACTTCTGCACGTTCCTTGGGTAACATTATGCAAATATAACAATTTTTTTTTTAAGAGTAGCTGTTGCGTGGTTAATGATCAACTCTTTCAGGCATGGTGCACAGAGAGAAAGGTTTTGTTGAACCAAACAAAGATTGTTTTTTGCGCAACCTAACTAATTGTTTGTATAGGGGCAATGTAATATTTTGTTGGTGAAGCCATATTATTTTGGGGTTATTATTTGGTTGGCCAAATCTGTAATACTTGGTTTGTGCTACAAAAAATTAGTTTATCTCTACGTACATTAAACAGCTTCGGTTAATACAAAAAAGTTAAAGCCCAACTATGATTGGAGTTTTCATCGTCTGCACTCGTGAGCTGCACCCTAGCAACTTCAGCTGAAGTGACTACAAGTATATCCCAGAAGGTTTTAAATAAATACATTTCAAAAACTGGGCAACATGCGAGAACAATGTTTTTAAGTATTACAGCTTTGCTTTCTTAGTTTACAGTAATAATAATGGCGTGTGGTGAGCGCAACCAGGGCAAGGCGACACCCACCTAGTGACGGTCTTTCCATCTGGGACCCGTAGGTGACCGTCATCCCCGGGCATGGCAAAAATGAAATCCTAGAATGGAGCGGCGCTGGAATGCAGGGGTGGGGGAAGCGGGAGTACCCCGAGAGGTCCCGCCGGCAAGCGGCATCGTCCAGCACGATTCCCACATGCGAGGATCCGGGAATGAGCCCGCCGGGGATCGAGCCCGGATCGCCGTGGTGGNTCGAACCCGGATCGCCGTGGTGGGAGGCGAGCGCCCGGGACACTGCGCCACCGCTGCCCCTAGTTTACTGTAGAACTTGTTTGATTAGGACATCTAAACCATTATTAAGCTTCAGTCAATGTACTAACAAACATTGTTATTATCATAATTGTCACGAAAAATACAAAATCTCGATATGTATTTTAGAACGGAGGCAATCAAATTAGTGGCCAAACAAATATATACAATTAATTCAACTTACTATTATTTGTTACAACGCATAAGCTTGTTTATTCAAGCGTATATTTTGGTAGATAAACAAAATTAATTTTGTGTCTTTTCAAGTTTTATTTACTCAACAAAATATTTTGTTGTTGCAACTAAATATATTTTTGGCCCTATACAAACAAGTATTTGGTTGGCTGGAACAAACGTTTCTCTCAGTGTGGTATATATGTTGGACGTAGCATAGGGAGTGGATTTAATGATGTTCACTGTACGAAGAAGAAAAGAGTATCGAAAAAGGACATTCTCCTTATACACTGAGAGAAAAGCCAACAAAACATTAATTTATATAGGGCCAATAATATATTTACTTGCACCAACAAAATATTTAGTTGAGTAAACAAAACTTGAAACGCAATAAATTTTATTTTGTTCATCTAACAAGTTATATGTTTGAATAAGCAAAATCTCTGTGTTACACCAAAAGAAATTAGCCTGTCAACTAAATATCATGTTCAAACAACTGTTTATATTTGTTTGCCCACTCATTTGATTGCCTTTTTTCTGCAATACAGTCCGACAATTTGTCTTCATTTTTGTGACAATTAGAATAGTAAAAGTGTTTTTAGTGCATTTATTAATGCTTAATAATGGCAAAAAAAAAAATCTTGATAAGACAAGTTTAACAAAAAATTAAAATGTAAAGCTGTAAAAGTTGAAATATTTACTTCCGCACGTTGGGGAGTATTAGCAATTATTGTTTTTAAAAAACACTCTCATTGGTAGTCGCTTTACCTGAGGTTGCTACGGCGTAGAGTGCGGACGCAGGCGATCCAGGTTCGAATCTCGGCCCGGCTTCTAACTTTTTTTCAATCAACCGACTATGTTTAATCTACACCGAGCCAAACACATCTTTGGTTGCACAAACTAAATCTTAGTTTGGGAAAACGAAGTAAGAGGCACAAAATAATTTGATCACAACAACCATATATTCCATTTCCCCTATACAAACCATTTATTTGGTTCCGTCAAACAAATTTTGTTTGTTTCAACGAAAGGTTTTCTTCAGTGTACACGGTGTGAGACATCACTCCATACTAAGACTTAATGCCATAGTTTCACAAACACGCACTGCCACTAACAGAACACACACACACACTTTTTAATTGGTAGTTACATTTGACAGTGCGTTAAACTGATACAATTACAATTACAAACAAAACATTCGTTCATTGCAATTACATTTTTATATTTGCATGAAAGAGTTACGGGGACCTGTTGTCTGCAAAAAATATTCCACAAATAGTATTGCTCCAAAACAGTTTCGTGGTTGGATTATGTGAACTGTTAGGCGTCTCAGCTGTCTGTCTACTAACGATGGGCATTCAGTAGCGAAGTAACCTATTTCTGATTGGTCGATCCGTATAAGTGCCTATGTATCCTCACAGTGACATGCGGCCAATAAGTAAGGTAAAGTTGCAGATCTGCAAGCAGGATTTGACGTCTTGCCTGCCTACGGATATTTTCACTAATAAATAGATGCTCTACTACTGATAATATGTTTCTCTTATTACAAATATTTAGCAAACACCAGGTAACGACATAGTGTCTGTAACAACTGGTCAAAATTCCACTCATTCATAGGCTTCCTGATTCATTAATCACATGGAAAAAATTGCGTTTATTTTGAAATGTATGTCTGCTAATAATGTGGAAAGTTGTTATAAATGCGTTGAAACAAAATGCCGAAATCGGAAACATAGACCTCTGGAAATAATTTTTAATTTAAGTGCTTCTCATTAGTATTATATTTATATTAATAACGATTTTCACATGTCCAGAATTTTTTGATACCAACTTTCATAAAATACAAGATTTTAAAACCCTCGAAGTAGACGTGGAGATATATTGCCGATTATTTTATTGAAATAAATGTTTGTGATTGATTATATTAAAGTGCCCATGAAATATATGTAAATTAGCTAATATATAAACAAAGATGTCTTTCAATATTAAAATAAAAAATTATGATAAATATGAAAGTAAGAATAAAAATGTTGATACTAAAACGCTACCTAATGTTTTCACACATTATTTATTAAATATCTACTAGTACTAATTTACCCTCTGAAGGACGCATATGTTTATTTTAATGATTGAAATTATTTTTAATTCTTATTGTTTTATCTTCGAAATATAATTATCATCAGAATTTATATATTTTTATTATAACGATTAAACTTGCAGAGTTTCTTTCCATTTACTTTATATTTGGATTTACATGACGCACTTCTTTGGGACATCAACGTAAGGTGCGAGGGTTCACAGGTCTAAATCTTGGATAAAGAATGGATGCGTGTACAGTTTTAAAGCTTAAGTTTATATTGAATGTACTGTTTAAAACGCTCTTCGATTAGCCAACTGGTGAAAAAATGTAAGTTTCGGGGGCAGAACAATTATAAAAATATTTTAATACGTAATAAATTTGACAAAACAAAATTTCAACGGCTTTTTTTAACAAAATTAGCCTAAATAAACCTGAAGTGACCGTATTACAAAAACGAATGTTTTTGTAAAGGTACGACATTTAAAGATTTCGTAGTGAATTTAAAGGTTTTGCCGGTCAACAACGGTAAACGACATGTTATACCGGTAAAACATAAGATTTTTCCACTTTCGCACTTTGACGGTGACATAAGTACATAGATCACATCCGAAATTTGGTTTAAGTGAGAATTGTAGGAAAAACATGATGATAATGTTTTATATAATCTTTTGATGTCCCAGGTCAAGGTAGAGAGATATTATGATAATTACCTAACCCATTCAAACACAGCGTAAAACACAAATTGTTTACATAATGCACAGGAAAGTAGTTTTTGACTTGCTATGACCTCCCCAAGGATAACTGTTTTGTAAACCTGCTACTATTCAATATTTTGAATGCTTCACATTACTATAGCCAAACTAAAAGCCTACGCGTGGGCTGTGATGGCAAAACAATGGGCTTTGTCTATTTAAGTGAATAACCCTTTAAAAAAAGCTTGTTTCCATATACGAATGAATAAATTTAATTGGATTCGAAATGGTTAAACTCGAGATTGCCCAAACTAGGGGATTTGAAACAATACAAAAACTAAATAATAAATAACGCTTCTGTATAAATTTGAAAGAATTCTGACGGATAAACAATTATTTGTATTGCAATCACGAACAAAACTGCCTTAATGTTCAACGTGAGGCCAGTGCTCTTGAATTTCTTTGTAAGTAACTTGCTATATATATATTTTTTTAACTGCTTTTATTGGATCTTTATAATTCTTCGTCAAAAAAGATGAACACTGTTAAATATAAAGTTATATTCACATATGTTGAGTGACAGAGCTGTTTTAGGGATTCACACACAGTGACATAAACAAGGCAGACTGAACAATAAACAATGTGACCTTAAGTAAGAATAATAATTTAAACTAATATCTTTTGAAAGAAATTCTCAGCGTTACTCACTCCCGAAACACACTGTTAAATGTAATGAAAATTTAAACGTATTACGTTCATAACAAGATAGCTCGTGCTTCGACCCTAGAGTTGGCAAAATAAAAAAATATGTAACTTATACTTATCACAAATTTGAGCACAAATTTTTATATAACGTTTACAAAATGAATGATTGTAAAGTAGAAGAGACTCGTGCCCATATTCTTCATGATGTGCAGATTATTAGCTTCCGTTAAATTTTACAAAGATTATTATAAACGAAACACATTTCTTAGCTACACAAAAAAAGAAAACCTTAAGCGTGGATTGCATATTATGAGAGTTTCTTGGAGTTCAAAACCTGACCTTACCGACTGAATGACGTTTTTCATTATCACAATTTAATCAAGAATCACTCGATGTTATGGTAAATCACTTGCTCAATGTTTAGTTGAATGTTAGTTTACTGAGAATCTCAAATTTTGAGATTAGGGGGAAAAAAATCAACTACAGTTTAATTTACTTAAACTTGTTAATATCTTGAACTATAAACTTTATAGTTTCAACCAGCCATAGTCTCTATAAAAGTTCCTTAATTAACTTATTTTCACAATAATTTCACAAACTTCTTCATGCGGAACTTTTTATAGTGGCACGCCTCTTCGTTAAGTTATTACCGTGCTCATAAAATTTTACGAATCAACATATTATGGTTCTTCATCAACGCTGTAGATGTAATATTTCTTTGGTTTACGAACAGCATCCGAAGTGCGCGTAGTTCATGCGTCATAACCGCGCTTACTCTGGCGTGTAAAACAACTTCCGAGTATGCAGATATTACCTTCTCCGCGCAGCGCGTTTTTTAATGCGGGAGAGTGCTTGTCTTGCGTTAGGAAGGTCAAGGGTTCGTTACCCGCTCGCAGCGATGGNCCCCCCCTACTCATCCCAGTAACTACAACACCCTGAGACGCCTCACTGTGGTCGCACTAAAGGAAATAAACGTAATTATGGGCTGTTCACACGGTAATTTGAACCCATTTTAAATGAACCTTTGAAAAAAAAATCAGTAACCGTTACTGCATGTATTTTAAATTTTAAAAAACTGACTAACGAGCTATCTGTTAAGTAAGCAACGAGAAAAGAAAAATAGCTCCGTGTTACCGTCGTGTTAGAATAGTGAAGTTTGCATTTGTGGACAGAGAATCGAATTAGTTTAGTTTGACTTTCTTAAGTGTAAGAACAAGAATTTGCATAGCCTTTTTGTAAAATACTTTTATTTATAACTCTGTCGCAGTTACACTTGCATAGCGCATGAGTAAAGTGACGTGGTTTTTGTGGAAAGATACAAATTAAAGGATGAAAATAAATGGTAAGAAGGGCTTTCAAAAGTGTGTATTTCACCGTTGACAGCCTATAAAAGCTATACATCGTAAAGCGAGCACATATCAACAAAGTTCGAAACTTCTCACTGTCCATGACTTCATATGCTGCAGTACACACGGCCGTGGNGGCTTCATATGCTGCAGTACACACGGCCGTGGAAGCTACCGCCAGATCGCAGTGAATAAATAGAATTAATGAAATTAGTTATTTATACTTAACGCTGTGTTGTGAATGAAATGTTGAATTCACAGTCAAGTAAGTTAACGAAGTCAGTGTTTCTTGTTTTATACACATTAGAGTATGAATGTGCTCATTGTTATAGGCTGTTTACGGTAAAGTGAGCACTTTTCAGGCCCTAGTCACTTTTTCCTATCAGCAATCCTTTATCCTTCCACCACTACTTTAAATAACTATTGCCGTGTTAGTACTAAACACAGTGTATATATTTCACCGGAGTTGANTATCCTTCCACCACTACTTTAAATAACTATTGCCGTGTTAGTACTAAACACAGTGTATATATTTCACCGGAGTTGAACGTTAGTGTCTAAGGCTACGATAAAATGTATTTATTGTTTATTACTCCAAATAAGAGGGCGTCATAAATTGCACACTTTACCGCGAATAGCCTATCACACATTTACACTCTTAACAATTCCACTGTTTCTCTTGGACGGTGCATGAGTGAAGTGATCACGCCCATGGAATTGTTCATTCTGCTAACGACGGAAGGATACAGAATGAGAAGAAATAGATATCCTACGAAGTTTTTCCAAAATTGACATCTATCATGTTTTTCTCTCCGGTGATTTTTTCTGCTTGTTGGAAGCTGGTGCGATGGGGGCGGACACATCATTTTCATGTTTGTGGTGGGCAAGCGTACTGCATTAATTCCAGGGTGATTATGGCAATGTATAGACTGTTGCAACAGACAACAGGCAAGCACACAGACGAATATATGTGGCGGTTCCTTTCATGTGGGCTTACCCATTCTCTGATTGGCTGCGCGGGTATCTGGGAACAGGGCCCCGTGTCTGATTGGAAATATCAAATGCGAAATATTTCCTATTGTCTGGGCGTTGAGAAATAGGATACGAGGCGCTGATAGGCGAACGGCGTTCCGACGTATTGCTGGCTTTGGACGCCATTTTTGTGTATGCGCTGGAGTTCGCGATCTACAGTGCGATGTTGGTAATGTTCTCGCTCGGCAATGAGGCAGCAGGTGCGAGCCGCGCCGCGTGTTAGGGTAGTCGGCGTGGTGTGAGGCGGTGCGACTTCCGCGGGGGGTCGACGCCTTCCTGTATCGCAAGCGTAGAGTTCGGCAACGAGACAGGCTGCGCCCGCGTTGTAGCTTTGAGGTCCCCCGCGTGGCGGCCGAGTCCGGGTGCACTGAATGCATTCCTGCTGAGCTCAGCTGACGAGCGAGCCCACAGCCAGGCTTCTCGGAGTTGGGTTAGGGCAGTTCACTTAGATCCCGCGCCAGAGAAAGATCAAATCCGCGAGTGTCTGGTGGATAAACCCCAAGCATGGGCTTCGGCCTCTGCCTAGAGCTTTGGTTAGGCGCTTATGTGCCTGGTATTAGTGTAGAATCGCCCACCATAGTGCTTGGGTTTAGAATAGATACGGTTTAGGATTCATTTTAAATGTAATTTTCAGCTCCCAATAGCTTCAACGCTGATTGTAAGTCTGGCGGACACGTCGTCTGCTGCAAATTGATGAGTATCAGCTTTGGTATCTTAATTTATATAATTTTAAATAAATTTAAATATAATGTTAAGTCTTCAGTTTTTTACAAGCTCTATTTTAATGACGGATCGGGCTTGCGAACCGGAGCAGACACTCCGGAGAACATCCCTTCCTCCCCACTCAATGGATTTATCAGATTTTATAAAAGGTTGTTCGTGATTACCACTAGGTGGGTGTTAATAATTTGCCGATTACTGTTGAATGAAATTAGTTTATTATTCAGAAATGTGCTGCTTGTAAGCTAATTGATAATAAGTCCACATTTTATTATTAAATTATTTTGGAACAGAGTAACACTGGCCGACTTTATAAGACAGAATTGCCTCGTCGGGTATGTCAACTTTAGGTAGATAGTAAATGTGAGTGCTTTACCTATCTTGCAAGGAATTTGTGAGCAAACAACCCCCCTCCACTGCCTCTTTTGGTTCAGATACTAGGGGTGATAATTTGAAGTTACCCCCTGAGAGGAAGCACGATATGGACATGACTTAGATATTCTCCTGTTGAACAGAGCTCCGAAAAGATAAGTGGCTCCTTCGCCACTGTATCCTTAAATACTCCCCTTAGTTGTAAGAAGCAAGGGTGATCGCGGTAAGCAGAACGAGGTGAATATACAACAGTTATATCGCGTGGCGGTTTCTTTGATGGGAGCATACCCATTCGCAGATCGGATGAGAGAGGCTATGGGGCGAGTCTTGTGTCCGAAATATTCTCTGCTAGCTGTGCTGCTGGTGGTCAAGTAAGCTGCAAGGCGCTGAATGGCAAACGGACCTGCGCCATATTGCTGGCCAGTAACGCCATTTCACTGGCGCGTGCCGCCACAGTTTGAGTTGTAAGTGGTTGTTTCACTTCTGCATTCATAACTATTCTTTCGCCACAGTTCACGTCTGATGGGTTCGACCAGCATGCCCGCTCCATTTACAACCGGCCCACTTTCTCTCAGAAGTTCGCCTATATTTTTTTTCTTTTCTACAAAACCCTTTCTGTTCGAGACATAGTTTGACGACCCGTGAGCTCGATGACACAACACTGCACTCAGGCAGACGGCATATCAGAAGCGTATCAGCTCTTCTGCCGTGGGGATCAGCCTCCTATTATCGCAGCGAGAGACACTGGACCGGCTTCCGTCTATCAGCTTCATTAGCGCTTCGCCGCTGGCTTGCGGTGGATGTCAACAGTGAAACAGGACACGCCCTCTCCGTCAAGTCTGTGTCTGCTGCTCTCCGTAAACAAACGCGATCGCCCCGACTAGCACGTGCCTGTTACAGTGGAACGGTCGAACTTAAGGTAGTGTTACAAGACGCCTGAGGGCCGTATCCGAGTTCGTGAGGGATGGAGGTCTTAATAAAAAAATTGTCTCTGTTTGGTTATTGTTAGGGGCAGTGATATTTCGCGAAAAGATTTCGAGGCATGATACAGTCCAAAGCACTGTACGTCGTCCAGCTTCTTTGATTGGCTAAAAAATGTTCTGGCTCGTGTTAACCGTTTGCGCACGAATCACTAAGGTTCAGTGTCGGAGTTACTAAGTCCTGAGTGGCTTGCTCAAAGACGGACACGGCCACAGCAGCTAATGGAGGTATAACAACAGCCGAGGTGTGTATATAGTATTAAAGTCTACTGTGTGCTCCGATTTTTAAGCGAAAAGTCACTGGCCTTAGTTATAGTCAATTAACTCATAATCGTCATTAACACACGTCCAGTGTGTCTATTGCCATCGTTTGTAGTGTCTTTTACTCACACATTTAGTCCAATAGTCCAACCTACCAGCCGAACTCTTCACTCCTCTGACGCTCGCAGTCGTAGATTTTCCTCCCGCTGGTCACTTCCGGCGCTACTCACTGCTTTTCTCGCTCGTCGTCGCATAATCGCCCAGACATCCCGACTCTCATAAAAACTCTCCACTCCACTCCACTCAACCAATCATCAACTCCCTGCTCGGAGGTCCGTCACATTTTTATATCAAATGCCCTGACCATCTGGAAGGTTCAAAGCACCCCGTGTCACGCTGAGAGAAACAAGGTCAGTAATCCAGACCGTTCTTCAGATAAACGTGGAAATCCAATACAATCTTGGACAGAAGCGCGCGGGGGGATGCTATGTGTAACAGATACGCGCTTCTTGGTTTATCGCTCGCCTGCCATTCAAAACATTCCATTGACTTGCCGCCCGTTATACAACTTCTCTGTCCTCTTCCGCTCACTCGCGCGGGACGGGCGAAGATAAGCGACACGTAACAATAGGGACCCTATAATTTCGCGTTACAAAACGACACCCGGATAGACTTCACAATAATATGTTGACACGAACAGATGTCATTTGTTCATTTACTGCTGCTTCAGTCAGAGCTCATTCTCCTGTTCGACCCGCTCACATGGAATTAAACCACACGAATGATGGTTCAGACTTATCCAGGGCGTGACTTGCCAACCGGCACTTCAACCAATAGGGAAAAATGTTGGATTACACAGTAGCCAATCAGACTCAAGACCTGTGACCTGGTCACAGAATAGGTTAAGTCTACAGAAGTGAAAAAGCTTGGGTGTTCCTTGGATGTTGTTTTACCCGCTGTCTGATTGGCTACGCGAAAATCTGGGGAAAGGTATTGATTCTGACTGGCTACTGCGTACTGCGACTTTTTTCCCTATTGGTTGAAATGTCTATTGGCAAGTAGGTGAGCAGTCGCTGATTGGCGAACAGCGTTCTGACATGTCTCTGGCTAGTGACGCCATTTTGGTGGCCCGTGTTGCAGGAGTTCGTGGAATATGCGGCTATTTCATCTCTGTATTATTCATTACTCTGTGGGTCCAACATGTTGTTGAACAGAGACGTCATTTTGTTTGCGTTCGCGAAATAAGCGAAGTTTCCCCCGCAGCGGGGCAGCCCAAATAACAACGAATCGTTTACGTCACGGAGTAGCCAATAAGGCATATTTCCCGCACCCGGACACTCGCGTAGCCAATCAGCAAATACGTACGCGAGTATCGAACGAACCACTACCACTATATTGCTAGAGGCATGAAAAATTCGCGAATTCAAAGACTTGCAGGCTAGACTCTGTAATCTTATGCACAAATATCAACTGCACATTCACATTGGCAGAGTCGCGCGAATTTCGCTAAAATATTTCACGTCTATGTGCATTTCACAACCCTTTAGCTCAAATCCACTTTCTCGATTGGATGGTTATCGTGTTGCGCGTTTTATGTGCGTGCATGCGAATCACAGATGTACGGTATTAGAGGTACTTAATTGTGATTGGCCAGGCAAGTAGGAAAATGTATTGTCACAGACACGCTACCAATAAGCATAAGAAAACTGCTGGTATGCCCGTATTGTGTTGAAATATAACATGTGCCAAAATGTTTCTGCGAAATTCGGGTGTCCCTACGCATTTGTTGTCTGCTTTCACAGTGGTAGGCGGCCGTTCTCCGCGATGTTTCAAACGCCGTGTGGACCAATGGCTGAAGTTATGTAAACGCACGTGTTTTGAATTCTAGCTTGTCCCAAAATCAATCCACAAATTCTTCAGTTCTCTAGTCATTGCTAGAGACCTGAAGAATTCGCAGATTAATTTTGAGACAAGCTAGAAGTCCAAACACGTGCGTTTACATAACTTTAGCCATTGGTACAGACGTGTTTTGACACCTCCTGAAGAACGCTGGCCCAATCGTAGCCTTCCACTGTGACAACAGACAACCGATGTGCAGTTAATATCCCAATATTTTTACATAAGACTATAGAGTCTAGCCTGCAGGTCATTGAACTCACGAATCCTTCAGGCCTCTAGCCATTGCGCATCTGTGTAGTTGTATATTCTGTAGCGGTGGCTTGCCGTACCAGAGCAACTTGAGCTGCTTCGTGTGCAAGTAGGCTAACACCAAGGGGAGGCTTTCCCGGGCTCGCTGCTTCGCGAGCGCGCGCAATTCGATATTCGTGATCAATGTTCGCGANTCGTGTGCGTGCTTGCCGGCATATTAATTTTCTCCTAGGTACCCCCGCCAAGGTCAGTGTAACTATTCAGCCCCACATACAGTAGTAGCCTGGCACGTAGGCACTCAATTATAGCGAGATGGCGTTTAATTCAAAACATTTATACCAAACTGGTAACAAATTATCCCTGCATTTTACAGCATATAGAGCGTAATTAGGACAATAGCTATACACCACAACAAAGTTTAGTGCTTTAAGAAGAAACCAAATGGAAAATTGTCGCCAAATGTACGAGTAGAATATTGAAGGGGCTACGGGCACATGGGATGTGTGTGTTGTTGAGTGTGATGCCACAGCGCGGCGGCCATATTGTGTTGTGAAGTCACGACCGTAAAAATTTCCCTAAATAACTTGACGAACAGATTATTTAACACCAAAAGCGCCTTTTTTCTGCACATTTCCTAAAAAAAAATTATTATTTTAGACATAATTATCTTTACTGTTTCTGTTTTCCGCTCAAGTACATAAATCAGCAAGGCGGATTCGAGACGTTTATATGTGTGTGAATAAAGAAGACCGCATATCAGCAAGGCGGACTCAGAGCTCTTCGATGTGTGAGTCAAACGCTTCTCAAAGCAACGAAGCTGACTCAAGGCTCTAAGTCATGCCCTGTAGACCAGGAAGGATAGCGATCATGTTTATTTTATATTATTGACGCCAAACGCCATTTTGAATTTACATTACCTTGACCAAGACCTGCGATGACCTTGGTAAAACCTTGAACCCAAAAATTGCGGGGAAAAAAAAACGCAAAAAATCGTGAAAAATCTCAAAATATTTATTATTGCTTACGACTACTATTTTAGATTTAAGTGGCCTTTAACTTGACCGCAGTTGATCTTGAACCTCAGAAAATTGAGACATAGTAAAAAAATTGGAAAATTCGAAATTTCGAAGGTAAAAAAAAATGTGATATAAAAAATGCAAAACGTCCAAAAACAAATAGGACATTTACAAAAAAAAAATCTTAATGTAGGAGATTTGGGGTTTCGATTCTTATAAAGATGACGAGCATTCTCTTTCCCAGTATGACGATCAGCAGACGACTGACCCATAAAATTATTATATTTAATTGGTTATGTTGACGCTCCCATCCGACAACCCCCCTCCAATGGACCAAGGTCACATCCAAACCCTGACCTCCATAACCCCCTCTCGCACCATTTACTCACTATATCACGACCCCACCACTACATGTAGACTCTGCTATCAATTTAATGATGACGTCACATTGCTCTCTCGTTTTTTGTAATTTATCACATGACATCTCGATCTCTACAGATGATTATTGTTGGCAAAGTCGCATCATGTCACAGTTCTTCATCTGATTCGAGGGGTGGCATACTGCTCTCTATTTCGTGATGTTTTTTTAGTATTCAGTCAGGTAACTTATTTTACATCCGACGCTTCCATCACAGCAGTTCGCAGGGTACTATCGGGCGTGCTCGTAATTAATGTTCCCAACAATGACCTGCAAGCCAGATCTATGCAGAAAAGAAGCCAACAAAAAACTCTCCTAGCACTAACTTTTCTTAACAAATACCTCATATTCTTTATTAACGTCAGTATTTATTCCAACAATATTCCTACGAAACACTCTGCCCTCACCTTATGCAAAATTGCCATGTGATGTCACATGTACCAGTTACAATCAAGGAAATGTAAGAATAACTGGAGGGCATAGCTAGGGGTGGGGGTGAAGCCGGCCGGTGGCAAACAAGGGTGGAAACCGAGGGGCGGAGAGCGCATTTGTAGCAAACACAGCCACTTTTTCCTTTCGTCTTAAAATAGTATGGTCAATTCCGGCACTTCATACGTCTGTACAAAATGTTTGGATTCCAAACCAATTGATGCAACTTTCCACAGAAAAGAACTTAGAACTATTTGGCTGTAAATTTCGCCATGTGGTAGCCATAAACGCCGTAGTTCTTATTACAATTGATTTGCTTTTGGCGTGAAACAAATTGGCCTAAATATATACACATATTAATTAGTTTGTGTGGTATCTTATGCATCTAGCCGTTGATTTAAAATTGAATGAAATCAACATTTAATTGTATTTTGTACTGTTTAACAAAAATTTTTTAATAATACTAAGTAACTGATGTAAAACCAAATGCTTGCTATAAATAGGCCAATTCATTGTTTCATTTGTGTATTTTCTAAACGTGTTAATTAATGGCAGTTATGGGAAAAACCTCAAAATGAGAAAACAGGAAAGCAATTCCATATCACTCATTATTAAAGAACTAAAGATTCGCGGATTCATTTTGAGTCAAGCTAGATTTCAAAACACGTGTGTTGATTTAACTTTAGCCATTGGTCCACACGGGTTTTGACACCTCCTGAAAAACATTGGCCCAATCGTCGCCTTCCTTTGTGACAACAGACAACCACCAATGGGGAGTTAATATCGGAATATTTATACATAAGACTATAGAGTCTAGCCTGCAGGTCATTGAACTCGCGAATTTTTCAGGTCTCTACTCATTATGTACAGCAAAGTGGAACTAGTTTTCGGTTAAAGGTTGGAGCTATCGTATAAATTTTCTCACGATTCCTTAGCTTTCATCTGTGTGGTAACTGCGTCAATCGCTGCAGTATCAACGTTAATAAGTATTTTATAATTTTTTTATTACAAACCTGAGAAATGGGATGTGAATATTTCATGTAAGTTATAAAATATAAGCACGCATAAATAAACACACCCATATATATATTAATTCAATGGTTAAAATTTGTTGAATGCAGTGAGTGTGCGAGTGTGTATATATATATATATACATATACATACGTATAGGCTGTTCACGGTAAAGTGAGCATTTCTGAGATCCATAGTTACGTGTTCCTTTCAGCCATTTTTTTATCTTTTAACCACCTTTTAAAAAAAAATTTGCCATTTCCGTAATAAACACAGTGTTTATATTCCACGGCACTAGTAATTTAACGTCTAAGGCTAAAAAAATTAAACTTCTTGAGTATTGTTCGAAATGAGAAGGCTTTAAAAAGTGCTCACTTTACCGTCAATGTCGTATTATATGTATGTGTTTATGTGTGTATAAGAGTATAAAAAGGTATATGTACGTATACATATATATGTAAATAAATATACCTACGTATGTATACACATACGTGTATATATGTATGTATGTTAAGTCATAAACATATCATACTAATCATCCATAGAATAAAATGTTCAGTTTCGCAGGTTTTCATATGCTTTTTTTTTCGAGTATTGTAGGGAGTTCTTTGGCTGTTGCTTAATGGTGTATGTCGTGATAGCAATATCTCTATCAACTGATGTCTGGCAGCTGGTCAAGTTTATAGATATTGCTGTGTAGATTTACTTCGAACAACTTACTCATCTATTTCACGATTGAGATAGTGCTGCATTGCAATATCGTGGCGTTTTATGCCGGTCTTACTTCAGCATTAGCGTTAAGCGCAAGTCGTGAGTGGCGTATTAATAATAACCAGTTATTAGTTATATAACTGAAAAATGTGTTTGTTTTTTTCATAAAATTTTTTGGCAGTGTTTTAATGGCTCTACAAAAAGCCTGTTAAGTTTAATGTAAACATTTATATTTAATATTAGCCTTGTAATGCTTACTTAGTCCCCCCATATATGTGTTTTTACAGCAAAAGTTGCAGTAAACTTTCCATGGTAGTGAATGATCTAAGCTTGAATAAATATATTCTTTGTCAGAATTTTTATAACACGACCACAGATAGGCTACTGTAAACTGTATAGGCTACATCCACTTTGGCTGAGAAGGTAATTGTAATACGAAACCGAAAGAAATGGTGGTGAAAAATACAATGGGCATCTTACAAATGATGCACAGCAGTTAAAGTTTTTCCAACAATTATGATTATCAGTAACAATAAAAATGCTAGAAGAAGTATTACATGGAGGACGAAAACTAATGATCTGTAACTAAGAGCGCGGTCACAAAGGACGCAGAACTACATCATTCAAATATGTTCAGCTCTGTACGTAGTAACGTTATCTCCGAACTTATTTAGATCGTAGACTCTTCCTGATCAAATAAAATGCCTGTGTAAGTAAACCACAACGGCTTTTTTCCTGTTTTGCACTCCGACTGCCTAACTAGAAGTAAATAAACATTGTTGGCTAAAGATGAGATTTTCTGCATTCGTTGAACTTTAATAAAAAGCCAGGTCAGATAGCGATATACTTTGTACTGCCCGAGTTAAAGTTAACTTATCAGCATTAAAATTAAAAGGTCAACATAAATGAGGAACGGAAGTGTGTATATATATANTATATATATATATATATATATATAACTATAAGAGTGTGTTTAAGGTTAGGATTTTCTAATTTTTGTATTAACTTACAGAGGTGTACAAACGTATTTCACATTGGTCACAATTGAATTGAATACGTTTGAACATGGCTTCCATGACATATTCATAATCACAAGTTCACTAAGTGTTTAACGTATTCGCGCTCCTAACATTAAGCACACGTGTGTAGCTCCCACTGGCGTGTGCGGCTGAACATCTTCTCATCTCTAACACGCCGCCAATAGATAGGCACGAAGAGAAATGCTTTGAGAGAAGCATGTAAATAAAATTTTAAGCTTCCTCTCCATTTCATACGGAACTCTTCCCACCTATCTTTAAAAAAAAAAAAGTTTTCACAATGCTACTTTTTCCTCTGCGCATTTGCATAAATTATTGCAGCCTATTACTTTGTAATTTTTTAAATTAAAAATATTTAAAATGTGTAATATATAATTACGGCGTCATCGGAAAAAAGGTTTGAAGATTCGTCAGAAAAATGTTGTAAGTGATTTTGTTGAATAGTTTAACTGGAGGCACAAATGACCTTGAGTCAACCAGGTGCAGGGTCGGGTGCTCTAAGAGAAGGCAATAAATGTCAAATGTCGTAAGGTGCATAACATTCCACTCCCTTCTGTGGGATAGATTAATAAGAATAATCTGCATGACATAAGTTGGAAGATTTCTGGTGTCCATGGCCGTTTTAAAACCGCTGTTATTAAATGCAACCTCATAAAAAAAATCATATTTGACCTTGGGGTGTTTTTAAGTCTGACAGACGTCTCGAATGGTGTAACACTGCAAATGACTTTGAAGAAGGTGCAAAATTATGCAGATATTTACAAAATGGACTATTAAATTTTATTCTCCAATTATCCCGTTGTTAAGAGCCGACCAAATCTCTCAATTATATTTTATTCCTCCTAGTATTCTCTATAATGGAGATGAAGACTCGCTGGCATTCCAAAGCCATAATGGATGTGATCTTCGATACTTTTCTAAAACCTTTCTCATTCCGTGTTCTATATTAATTCTGCAAAATTGACACGTACTTGAATAAGATAAAGTTTTTTTATAAAGAATCTTAATTCTTACTTTAAATTAGTTCCGTCAACGCATGATCATAAACTTATTTAGAGCTTAGATTAACTATAAAAGATTCTGTGCTTTGTTTCATCTAGAAAAAAAACATAAATTTCATGTTAACCAGCTTAATAAATTAAACCTTTCAGTTTAATTTTATAGAACATACGCTCAAAGTTTTCTTAAATCGTGGCTCATTTGTTTGACTTCTTTCTCTTCCCGGTTGAGGAATAAAAATGGAAATGAATACCAAGGCTCGAAAATATGCGTAACGTACGTAAAACACAGAAAGAAATATCTGAGAAAAAAGTATAGTCTGTCTGCATTAAATAGCAGATATAGCGTCTTACAGCACGCCGTATTCAGCGTTTGAGAGCTATAACGTACATCTGGAACAGAATTCATCAACANAGATATAGCGTCTTACAGCACGCCGTATTCAGCGTTTGAGAGCTATAACGTACATCTGGAACAGAATTCATCAACACTACTGACTGTGTGATAGCGTTCTTATTTCCAGAGACGTTTTATTAAAGAGAGCTTCTCTACGGAACTGATGAGAGAGAGAGTGAGAGAGAGAGAGAGAGAATGAATGTCAAAAGTACTGCTCGAGGTTAAAGGTGTGGTTTCGTTGGCCTTCATTNTGTGAGAGAGAGAGAGAGAGAATGAATGTCAAAAGTACTGCTCGAGGTTAAAGGTGTGGTTTCGTTGGCCTTCATTTCTTACGTCTTACGACTCCTTTCATGATCACATAAAACCTCCGAGAAAATAACTCCTCTGAGGCAGTTTTTCTGCTTTAAAGAATGAAAGGCGCTGCTAAAGAAACTACTTGGCGTATTATTTCTGCAAAAAAGCTTTTCTTACGCAAGTACCATAAGCAACGCAAAATAAAAATTTTCCTATAAATTTTGCAAAAATTAAATGAAAAATTTAGCTGGTGAAAAAAATATTTAGACGCTTTTTCGAGAATATTTTGGAACTGTGTGATTATGCTAGAGATTTAAAAATTCGTTTTATTTTTAAATACGTAGGTTTTAACTATAAAACTCATGTTCTGGACAATACAAGAGTATTTACTAGTTGAAATTCAAAAATTAATTAAAATTGTTTTTTACGAGACATGATATATAGCCTTTACATATACGTAAACACCATTGTGAATTTGCCAAAATCAGCATTCAGAACCGAAATGTAGAAATCATAGCTCGCAATTACTGTGTATGCAGCAGTTTCAATATATGGGAAGGATTACTAAATTTTTTTTCTAAATCTTAACACCGGCCAGTACAAAAAAATCAATGTAATATTTCCTTTAAGGAATTTGTAAGTGCCCTCTGTAACGATTTTTAAGCATTAGGCACTTAATGAATATAGAGAGAGAGAGAGAGAGAGGAAAAAAAGAAAACAATTTACCACAGTACAACCTTTACTATAGCCGTTAGAAGAAAATATTTTAGTTAACGAAATTAGAGTCAGGAATATTGCAAACTTTTATGTGCAATCAAGTTTATTTGTTTTCTCGATATATTCGTCGTTGTTTTTCATTGACTCTGGTTCTTTACAAGCATTGTTGAGACATTAATGAATAGCTGTCTGGACTCGTCCCCCCACTGATGTGTCTGAAAAATAAGGGAAACTGTTAGTATTAAGGCGGCTCACACCTCACTGGATCAGCAAAGAGGCACATCTCTGATGCGGAAGAAACAAGCCAATAAGGCCGGAGAAACGGGATTGCAGTTAGTGTTGTGTTTGCATCATTGAACATGCATACGCGAAAGGAGTCCAGCTGTTTCAATCCACTCCCGAGCTGAAGGAGAAATATTCTGTGTATCATAAATCTCATTAAGGTCTTGCGAAGGCCGTCCATAAGATGGCATGGGCAGGCTTTACGTCGGCAGACGGGCCTGAACGCGCCATAATACGTAAGATGGTATCCACTAAAGTGTGTAGACGACTGCATCAATCAGGACTCTGTTGCCCACAAACATGACTCACACTCTGGAATCTCCGCATATGCTTTATTTAAACGTTTAAGGAAATGCTCGTGAAATGTTCGGAAACGCGATCAGCAATGACGAAAAGCGGAGCTGATTTCCGTAAATACAAAAAAAAAACGGGAAGTCGCCGTATTTCCTACAACTTCGGCTTTCAAGGACGAACAATGCCGAGTCCCCTCGAAGCTTCCTTCGCCGCTATTAACCGGACAGTTATCGTTTTTGCTGCGGTAAGTATAGCCACGCCCCTTATATATATGTATATAAATATAAATATATATAAATATAAATAAATATATATATATATATATATATATATATATATATATCCTTTCAAACATTCAAAAGTAGCTTGAGGCGTCTGTGACATTTATCAACACTATAAATATGCACTAGAAACTAAGAACTTTGCTTATGTCGCACGACTCTCAGAGAAACAACAACGCCATACATCAAGTTATTAAAAGTAAGTCGTACGAGAGAGATTATAGTCGTGGGTAAGCTTTCTACTCGCGTTCAATGTCGCTCAGGTGTAAGAGGTTTAATTATGGAAACATTTTTATACACAGTAGAACACCCGCATAGCGTAAATAAAAGTTTTTAAAATCACCTTTTTAAATCCTAAAGCACAGAAAATTAAATAGCCAGTTTACGGGTATGTTACGTAAATTCACGTAAAGATCTGTGAAAATTGCGGAATGTCCGTTTTTTGGAAAACGGCGTGTGCGCAATTTCACAGAGAGTTTTGTGGAGAGTTCGGAAACATTTGTACCTGTACTTTGCCGCTGAATGAAGGAAGTATTATTGAATGAAGTGGAGAGGAAAACTGGCCTCCGCCAGACCGGGAACCAGACCGCGAGTGCGCGGTGTGGCGGCAATGTAGGACGCTCGTCTGCACGACCAAGCCCGACTGAGACGGAACACGAGGTCGCCGAGGAGACCGGTGTGCCGAGCGGCGACTCGGCATCTACACTGAAGAGCCAAAAAAAATGGCATAGGCGTGCGTATGCAAATAACAGAGGCATGGAACCAATCATAGTAACGCGATGCGGTCGGCAGCTAGATCGGTTACTGCTGCTACAATGGCAGGTTATCGAGATTTAAGTGAGTTTGAACGTGGTGTTATAGTCGGCGCACGAGAGATGGGACGTAGCATCACCGAGGTAGCGATAACATTTGGATGTTCGCGTACGACCATTTCACTAGTGTATCGTGAATATCGGGAACCGGGTAAAACATCACATCTTCGACATCGCTGAGGCCGGAAAAAGATCGTGAAAGAACGGGACAAACGACGACTGACGAGAATCATTAAACGTGACAGACGTGCTACACTTTCTCAAATTGGTGAAGTTCGGATTTGTGGACTGCCCTACAGGATTCATGGTGTAAATTTCCTCCTGCATACCTTCAGACATTAGTCGAGTCCATGCCACGTCGTATTGCGGCACTTCTGCATGCTCTGAGAGGGGGGAGGCGGAGGGCTACACGATATGTACAAGCTGTTCAAGGTGACTGAGCACTTTGAAAGCCATGCTTAACCCTTCCAGTTACAGTGTCCTCTTCCTGGGACGATGCTTATGAAGTGGCTTGAATGGTCCGCACTGTACACAGCAGAACATACCGTCCAATGAGAAAGGTTCCCTACGTGTGGCAGACATCACTCGCTGCTGAGACTATCTTCCATAACCTCATAAAACACTGCTGCCAGTCACATAAATGCACAGAGACATTTCTACTTACTGGTCCCGACGTAAGACAAAGCGCCGTCTGGATGTCAATACAATTCCGAACAAAAATTTGTTTGTTGCAACGACTAAAATTATATATTTATTATTGACTGAAAGGGTATAGAGCCTGCCACAAACCTTATACAGAAATTATTAGTTTTATTGTCATAACAGAAAAGTCAGGGACATTACTGAACATGTTTCATAATAGAAGGATTACATTTCATAGTTCTGCAGAAATTTTTTTACTTTATCGTTGATACGTGTGTCCTGGTTGTCATTAAAAGGTGAGAATGAATTAATATATACAATTTTGTATTAAGTTAATTGTTGCATAAATATGCGTTAGCAGTTCAAATACTTTGTATGTATTGGTAAGTAAGACAATTAACAAAGCTTCCAGTGTCACATTCTTCAATAAATCCACCTAAATTTGAATCAGGAAGAGATAAATAAAAAATTCTATACGACAGGTNATATATATATATATATATATATATATATATATATATATATATATATAGACACACACACACACTGAGGTGAAAAAAAGTCATGGGATACCGCATAATATCGTGACGGACCTCCTTTTAACCGGCGAAGTGCAGCAACTCGATGTGGCATGGACTCAACAAGTCGTTGCAAATCCCCGGCAGAAATATTGAGCCATACTGCCTCTATAGACATCCAAATTTGCGAAAGTGTTGCCGGTGCAGGAGTTTGTGCACGAATTGACTTCTCGATTATGTCCCATAAAAGTTCGATGGGATTCATGTCGGGCGATCTTGGTGGCCAAATCATTCTCTGGAATTGTCCAGAATGTTCTTCAAACCAATCGCAAACAGTTATGGCCCGGGGACATGGCGCATTGTCATCCATAAAAATCCCATCGTTGTTTGGGTACATAAAGTCCATGAATGGCTGCAAGTGGTCTCCAAGTAGCTGACCATAACCCTTTCCAGTCAATGATCGGTTCAGTTGGACCAGAGGACCCAGTCCATTCCATGTAAAAACAGCCCACACAATTATGGAGCCACTACCAACTTGCACAGTTCTTTGTTGACAACTTGGGTCTATGGATTCGTGGGGTCTGCGCCACACTTGAACCCTAACATCAGCTCTTACCAACAGAAATCGGGACTCATCTGACCAAGCCACGGTTTAACAGTCGTGTAGGGTCCAACCGAAATGGTCACGAGCCCAGGAGAGGCGCTGCAGGCGATGTTGTGCTGTTAGTAAAGGCCTTTGAGTCGCTCTTCTGCTGGCATAGCCCAGTACAGCCAAAGTTTGCCGCACTGTCCTAACGGACACGTCCATCGTACGTCCCATATTGATTCCTGCTGTTTTTTCACGCAGTGTTGCTTGTCTGTTAACACTGACCATTTTGCGCACACGTCGTTGGTCTCGGTCATTAAGTGCAGTCCATGGTGGGAGATTATGCCTGAAATTAGGTATTCTCGGCACACTCTTGACACTGTGGATCTCGGAATGTTGAATTCCCTAACCATTTCCGAAATGGAATGTCCCACGCGTCAGGCTCCAACCACCATTCCGCGTTCAAAGACTGTTAATTCCCGTCGTGCTGCCATAATCACGTCAGAAACCTTTTCACATGAATCACTTGACCACAAATGAAAGCCCAACCAATGCACTGCCCATNCAGAAACCTTTTCACATGAATCACTTGACCACAAATGAAAGCCCAACCAATGCACTGCCCATTTATACATTTTGTAAGTGATACTACTGCAATCTGTATATTTTCATATTGCTATCGCATGACGTTTGTCACCTCTGTGTATATATATATATATAATTTTTTTTTTCGCATTCGAGGCACAGCAAGGTGCTTAACCTACGTGCAGTGCTTCCGATGTTAAACTTTCCTGTGCAAATTATATATGTAACAGTAAGAATTTATTACACCCAATGAAAGCCCATATATTAAACTACGACTGTATCGTTTTAGTTTCCACCTACCTATTAAGTAACCTGCGCAGATGGGCTTTAAAAATGTATTATTTAATTATCTTCACAAAGTTTTCTATTAGAATAAACTTAACATTTTAAAAACCAAACTGTGCAGGCTTAGATAATAGATTTTTTTATATATTTTCAGGCAAAAAGCAGTATTCCCAGGACATTTATATGCTGAGATATGAGTAAACGCGCAAACAACGAATTTAAAGAAAATAGGCCTTGAATAATAACTCTTACGATAGACATATAAAATTCGTGTATACTTCCACCGTATATAAAATATACATTACCATGGGACTGGTTACTTTATTCATGCGCCTTGAAAGTGTGGAAATTATTAGGAAACAAACAATTCATATATTTGCTCATTCGTATACTTATATAAACAATAAAACAAACAGAATGCAAATTAAATCATTTGAGTGTTCAGAAGTGTTTACCTAACATTTAAATTTCAATTTAAAGACATGGGACTACTTTTCTTTCGTCGCTACCAACTTCACCGGGTGCATGCCAGTCAGTGTTTACGTTAAGGTATATGCAAGTAGAAGGCAGCGACATTTTTCAAAAGTTGGTTTCAAAAGTGCTCAATAAACAGTGCACAGCTTCGACTTCACCAGCCTTCGGCATCCATTTTCAGGCAGGACTCTTGCGACTAGTACAGAAATAAACGTTGCTCCCGTAGTTTAATGCATATAATATTACAATAAATCTTACCTAATTGAACAATTTTTTTTCTGTAATTCCTAAGAATATTATATTTTAATTCCTCATATGCTTTAAACTCTCCTCTTGATTATAGAACCTGAGCCGATAAAACCATTGATCACTCAATCCTAAGAAAACCGCTAAAATATTAAGGATATTAACGATAAATTTTAGAGTATTGTACAGTTAATAAGGAACGTGACTGGTTAGGACGATAAACGGANATTAAGGATATTAACGATAAATTTTAGAGTATTGTACAGTTAATAAGGAACGTGACTGGTTAGGACGATAAACGGAGCTGAGACCCGCGAGCACCAAGTACGGAACGCCTCCGTATTTCTCGAATCTCCTGTCACACTGTCAAATTTTCGCCTTCGACTCTATTTGACAATACAATTTGAAGACAAAATACGGCCAAAAAATATTTCCTTCCAAAATATTTTATCACATATTCTTAAATGTGTTTGAATATGCGTCATACTGTAACTTTTTTTTTAATTGGAGGTTCTAATTTGAATTATTATTTTAATTATTTTCATAGGAAGATATTGATTTTGTTTTTCCATGCATTCCATTACAGGAAGAAATGCAAGGAATGTTAAATGTAATTTATTTTCGCTTCTAAAATATTTCCAAATTTTTTTTTTTTCAGAGATGTTTCCTGCACAATGAAATTTAGTGCCACTGAGTTAGTAATATTATGTGCAATATTCACATTAAATAGCATTTATGCCCAGACAGCTAATACATAAATGAATAATCTTTCTAACCTTACTCGTTTCTAGCAATTTTTCGTTAATTTAAAGTTTCTCGATGTCCAATTTTGTCGTCCACGATTCTGACTGGCTGAGATCGTCAAACATCAAAGACATTTCAGAACCGGTAAAATCTTGAAATGTTTTATAGCAACTGAAGCCATCCAACTTTCTCAGGCAAATATGGTAGCAAATATGACGTTTAGATGACGTCATAACTGTCCAACTTTATTTGACGAAACTTATTGGGAACAGTTTGACGAAGACATTTGACAGCATGACAGGGTCTTAACGAAAACTGCCGAGTCTACACATAGCTTTTTTCACAAATATAACCTTAAAAGTATCGTTCTTTTTGTGGAAGTTCGGATATCCAAGCTGTTATCGTCTATTCGAAGTTTCTTCAAACTTTTCAATCAAACCTTTGAAAAATCACCCCATGTATGACGTGTTTAATTGTTTCCTAAATATTTAATTGTTTCGCAAGTGTTTTATTCTTGTGTTAACATAAATATACCTTATTTTTGGTTGAATTAAACTTTTAATTATATTTCATTTATAAATTTTAATCTTTCATTTATATTAAATACGAATGAAAACAGAGAGAAAATAGGTGTCGGTAATGCCTAGTACGAAATAGTTCTCATCCAAAATGTTATAAAAGTTACTGCGAACGAATGCGATCCGTTGTCCATCTAGTGCAATTTTCTAAATTCGGTTAAGCTTTGACTGCATGAGGCGGAGGAATATCATGGAAGTAGAACTTGAGCAGGGCTTCAGAAAAGTTGGAAGTAACCGTGAGTGGATTATAGCGCATTTCCCTAAAACATCAAAGAGTTGCATCTGACACTCGAATCAGTTAACAACAATTAAAACACTCAAACATTACTATAGGACGTTCATGGCAAAATGAGAATTTTTGAGGCCCTAGTTACTTTTTCCTTTCAGCCATTTCTTATCCTTTAACCACATTTTACAATAAAAATTGCCATGTAAGTAACAAGCATAGTTTAAATATTCCACCGCACTCGGAAGTTTACGTCTAAGGCTAAAACCAAATAAATTTTTTTACCATTATTCCAAATGAAAGGGCTTTCTAAAGTGCCCACTTAACCATGAATGGCCTATAGAAGCAGACATAGTTACAGTGGTGTAGTCGAGGGTATATGGTTTACACCATTTGTTTAGTCTCTCTCATTACAACACATCATATGCATTTTTTTTTGGGTATAATTTCTGTTTCGGTGGTGTTACATATTTCTTAATGCATAGCTTTGGGTATTTAACAAAAATACATTATTATAACAAGCACATAATTATATAGATCCTTTTTGTGGGTCAGTCTAGAAACTTTCTAGCACAGTGGAACTTCATTATAATTGTGTCCGTTTCGCCGCGAGATGCGCAACACGCTAGTGCACCGCTAACGAGAGATTTTCCGTTCGTTTCGTCCGAGACGTGCAGTGCTTGTGCAGGCTGTGTTAGTTTGTTTACGTGACGCGAGAGAATATTGCCCGCGTGCACGCTTTCTAATCCTCCGAGTCTCACGCTCGTCCTTAATTGTACGCAGTGTTGCGATGAGGAACAAAATACGCGGCAGCCAAAAAAAAAATTTTTTTTGTGGTATTCACCTTGCCAAATATTTATCGAGGTGAGGACAAAATTACTATGTCGTGGTATTCAAACGTTTATAAACATAAAAAAATTGTTTTCAAGAGACAAAAAAAAATTTCAGCGTGACTTTCCTACTAAATACTTTTCTCCTTTTGCCTAGACGCTTCATGGTAAAGTGAGCATTTTTAAAATCACCTATGAAAAATATAACTGCCCACAACTGTACAATATGTGCCGTCGTACAGGATGGCATGCAGATTACCACGAGTTGTCAGCGTACAAAGAAAAATATTCCTAAGCTTTGGTGTTGTATATTACGAGTGTAATATTGTGTGTATGTCATATCGAAATGTCCTTTTACGTTTTACCCTTAAAAAGAAGCACGGGTTGGCATATTTAATAAAACGTTTAGGCTGCTTACATTTTAACGTTTGTAGTTCACTGACGCATCTAGAGCCATTAGGCCATGCAAACGTGCATTTTACATATGGTAGTAGGTTACAAACTGAGGAGTAAAGCCTATTGTAAGTAGGGCTTCCAAAAGTGCTCACTTAACTGTAAACAGCCTATATTTTGAGGGTATGCGTCCGGTATTTGTCATGTCTTGGCGTAAGTACACCCTGTGAGAAATTTTCCCTATAGTACATCATAGTTGTATGTCACTTGTACCTACCTAAGTGAAATGTTTTTATAGTAGATCCACGGTATATTACCACTCTCCCTTTCGCTGCCACCGTGGCGCAGTTGGTAGCGCTTCGACCTGAGCCATGAGAGGTGCCGTGTTCGAGACCGTGGCATAGTATGGGAACGAGTCACAGAAAACAGCCAACAGCCAAAAGTCAAATAAACGTCACTGAATCCTCTAATAAAGTGGTTCGGGTGGTGGATTGCGTCCTTTGTGTTTCGTGATACAATCTTATTTTTTAATAAAATGGTGACAGTTACGGGCTCTAGAAATTTAGGTTCATGTTCAAATCACGTTATAAAATAAAATAGTATAAGTTTAAAAAAATTTTTAATGCACATTTAAACGGCCGCATAACGAAAATAAAAATATTTGTTTTCATAAACTTCTTTCTTTTTACCGGAAATATATGGAAACTAAAGAGAACATTTTTGGTGAGTCTCTGTGAATTTTTGGTAAGATCTCTAGGATTTACGGAGAGTTCATTATTGGAACATAAATATCTCTGTAATTTTAAAAAAGGGTTCCGGAGAAAATGTTACCAGTATTTTTACTTGACTTACGCGAACATTTTTTACAAAATTGTATAAATTGCTAGATTAAAACATAAAAATAAATCGCTTTACAACATTAGAGGATGTGCCGGGTATGGATTGCAGCGATGACCATAGGACAGATAAAAATCTTATGTTTTGTGGCTCGCCATCATAGAAACTACATTGCAAGCTAAGACTAAAATTTTAGATTGTGCGATATTTAGTTCATTCGATACTGCACTACTTCCCTACGAAATTCGCCTGTGATAATTGTGTTAGTCAAAAAAAACACGACCTGTACATTTGTGAAGGTCAGAGTGACTGAAATGTTTCCAAGTGCATTGTATTCGGGGCCTTCAGAAAACCAGTCCCGAAGCATGGATGGCAAATAACGTTTTTAAATTGCACCATCCGGAATGTGTAGAAAAACCTACTGAGTATTAAAAGCTTCATTTAAAAGAAAAGCACTCATTCAGGCAGTAAAAATCAGTTATTTAATAAACAACCACCAGAAGCAGTGCGTTTAGATGTAAAATTAATTTTGTACAATTCTTTGGCCGCAATACAAAAATACTACCAATAAAATGTATTTTAGGTCACTGCTAAGATCGGAATCTCCCCCGAAAATTTGTGACGTACTAATGCCTCCACAGACAGTCGTCTCTCCAACTCCCCTATTAAGCCTTTGTATAAATGATGTTGTAATTTATATATGTAGTATACACACAAAGATATAATAAAAAACATTAATGTCTTGATGTGAAACTATTTTTTGCTCTCGCAATATATACGTAAATGCCTTTGCAAGATTACACAGGTAAACTAAGTTTATTTAAGTTTAGATTGTATATGCTCTGACAGTTATAAATATAGTGCGGAGGGGGGGCGCAATGTTCAAATTAAGAATTGATCGCTGTTCACTAATAGTATCCATTTTAAAACTCAATGAAACTTTACGGCAGGGATCGGCAACGTGAGGCCCGCGGGCCGCATGCGGCCCACCGGCCGGTTTTATGCGGCCCGCGACAAAAAGGTTTGATTTAATTAAAGAATTATTATTACAAATACTAATAAGTTGTAAAAAATTTGAGTTGAGTTGTGAACTATTAATTGATAACACAAAAAGGTTTCTGGTGTATGCGAATACTACGTCAGTGTCCGTCGAGTGCATTCGGACTGTCTCGGTCATTGTCGGAGTGCGTCGCCTCCCCGAGTGATCGAGAGTGAAGGCGTTCGTTCTGACGAAAGTTTGAATTTCCCTCTCAACGGTTCGCGAGGGTAGTTCACATGTTGCCGCGCGGTGGCGTGGCAGGTCAATTTTTTACAACACTGTGGAAGGGTTCGTGTTCGTTGTGTCAGTAGTCACCATTACAAGCTGTTGTTTGTTGCAACTATGGCTAGTTCTAGTAAAAAGCGTAAAGTAGGTGACGAGTGTCGCGTTTTCCAAGAACGTTGGACGGATGCTTATTTGTTCGTTGAAGTTCGGCAGAAACCGGTGTGTTTAGTGTGCGATGAGTCAATCGGTGTAATGAAAGAGTTCAACTTGAAACGACACTATGAAACCAAACATGCTACAAAATTCAACTCTTTTCAAGGACAAGTTCGGAGTGATAAAGTTTCTAATTTAAAGCAAAATCTCAAGAACCAGCAGTTTTCATTCAAAAAGCCTACTGTTGAGACTGAAGCTTGTGTTAAGGTAAGCTTCATAGTAGCTGAAAAGATTGCAAAAAAGTCAAAACCTTTTTCAGACGGAGAATTTGTCAAAGAGTGCCTGGGGTCTGCCGCTGAAATTCTGTTTCCATCACAGAGAAATTTGTTTTCTAAAGTAAGCCTTTCTGCAACAACTATTTTGAGACGTATTGATGATATAGCAGATGATATCAATGATTCTATTAAGGATTAAGCGTCTGCATTTGTATTTTATTCAATTGCTATTGACGAGAGTACTGACATCACCGACACTGCATAACTGGCTGTTTTTGTTCGGGGAATCAATGATAATTTCAATATTACTGAAGAGTTGTTAAGCCAACATCCGATGCAAGGCACCACTAAAGGAACTGATTTGTTTCAAAGTTTAATGAATGTGCTTGATAAGTTTAACCTTAATCTAAAAAATCTGGTAGGAATTGCCACTGATGGTTGTCCATCAATGGTAGGCAAAAACAAAGGAGTAGTTACTTTGGTTTAGGAAAGAAAAGGGGACAATGTTTTGATGAACTATCACTGTATTATACACCAATAAAGCTTGTGTGCCAAGAAGGTAGGCTTCGAAAATGTGATGGACATCGTTGTTAGAACAGTAAATTTCATTAGATCTCACGGGCTCAAACATCGGCAATTTCAATCCTTTCTGGCTGAAATGGATGCAGATTACGGAGACATACCTTACTTTTGTGAGGTTCGTTGGCTTTCTCGAGGAGAAATGTTAAAGAGGGTATTTGAACTGAGAGATGCTATAAAGGCCTTTATGCACNTTCTCGAGGAGAAATGTTAAAGAGGGTATTTGAACTGAGAGATGCTATAAAGGCCTTTATGCACGACAAAGAAAAGCCAGTCAATGAATTCAACAACCCTTCATGGGTAAGTGATTTGGCATTTTGCGCAGACATCACAATGCATTNGAAAAGCCAGTCAATGAATTCAACAACCCTTCATGGGTAAGTGATTTGGCATTTTGCGCAGACATCACAATGCATTGGAATATATTAAACAAAAAATTGCAACATCCTGACAACTTCATTCACAACCTCTTTGACTGTATCAAATCATTTGAGTGCAAGCTTGATCTGTGGCAAGATCAACTCATGGACTACAATTTCACTCATTTTGAGAAATTGTCAGAATGTGATGGTTTTGACATGAGCAAGTATGTCACAGCTTTAGTGGAACTAAAAGATGAATTTAACTCCAGGTTCCTGGACTTTAGGAAAAGTGAAAAGTTAATTGACTTGTTTTCCCGGCCTTTTAGTGTAAAGGTCAGTGATGTGCCAGGAAACCTTCAAATGGAACTGACAGACTTACAGTGCAACTCAGACTTAAAGGAAAAGTTCAACCTGGGACTAACTGAATTCTATTCTAAGTATATTGACAAAGACAACTTTCCCAATATCAGGTTAAACGCCCTTAAAATGATGTCTCTCTTTGCCAGCACATATGTTTGCGAACAGTTGTTTTCAAAAATGAATTTTGTCAGGAATAAAACCAGACGTAGATTGACTAACGTTCATCTGGAAAATTCAATCAAAGTATCAACTTCGAAAATCAGACCAGATATTGACAAGCTTGTGAAGAGGATGCAATACCAAACTTCCCATTAAATTCTCTTCAAAACTATTATTGTATTTTTAATGCAATTTCGAACTTCATTTATACTCAAACTGTATTTCAATTTACAAAAAAACTAAATTTATAATCGTGTACCTTATAAACGAAATGTTTTGTGTGAAATAAACAAATTTAAATTCAATATGTGTTTTTCTGCTTATATCACACCTTGTTCGTATGTTTATGGGTATGATAAACCATGCGGCCCCCAAGACGTAACACAAATCTGATGTGGCCCTTTAAGGTAGAAAGTTTACTGACCCCTGGTCTAAAGTGAGGTCGTTAGAGGCACAGCAAGTTGCTCACGGAAGCAGGAACAGTACAGAAACCAGCCGTAATGGACCATCCCAGTACTCGCCTCGAGTGAGTTCTAGAAACCATGGAAAAGGGAAATCAGGATGGCAAGACCGGGCTTCGAACCCAGGTCCTCCCGAATGTGAGTTCCGAAGTCTGACCATTGCGCCGCCTCACTCGGAGTTAGCCATGGCTGTCGCCTAAATTATTTTCCAAAGTAAGCGCAGGAACCGAAATAAGTTCCATTAAGAGAAGTGTTGGGAGTTACAGCTGGGTTACACGAAAAATTAATTTAAAAAACACTCATGACGTGTCACATGAATAAATTAGTTCATCTTTCAACAACATACAATATAACATTAAAATGTTACACCATATATACAAAATTAGCAATTATCAAACTAAATTATGGTGATAAAAACAGAAATAATTAAGTTTTCCATCCCAGTGAGGACTTTCTTATGTAGTTTCGTTGCTTATAAGTAGGTGCAGGACTATTTCGCGAAAAGATTTCGAGACAAGATAGAGTCCAAAGCACTGTAAGGTCGTCCAGCTTCTTTGATTGGCTAAAAAAATGTTCTGGCCCGTGTTAACAGTTTGGGCACGTATCACAAAGGTTTGGTGTCCGAGTTACTTAGTCCTGAGTGGCTTGGTCAAAGACGGACACGGCACCAGCAGCAAATGGAGGTATAACAACAGCTGAGGTGTGTATATAGTATTGGAGTCTACTGTGTGCTCCGCTTTTTACGCGAAAAGTCACTGGCCCTTCTAATAAGTAATTAATTTATTATCAAAACTGATATTTTACTAAATGACGATGAAAATTACGAAAACTTATTGTTGATAAAATATTTTCGCGATGGATGTCCCACATTTTATAGAAAACAACGAATTTTCTAGGGGAGGGCAAACACCCTCTCCCACCCCTTTGCCCTTAACCACTAAAACCCATATAGTCAGCGTGTGTCGAAGTATTCCGTCTGATTGACGCATGCGATAAATTATCAGAGCCTTTGTTGTAGGTTATACAGTAGGCGGGATTGACGCACTAAACGATTAGCGTGTTATTTACGTGCATTCTGCCGGAGTGACGCAATGCAAGCTGAATAGGTAGCTAATGTTATTTGCTGCTCTATTAAGTGACATAAATTTGATATTCTCCATTACTACACTGCGTTGTCACAGTGACGACATAGCGTGGTGATGGAGTATGTTCAAAATATTCCACTTAATCGTTCACCCAAACTGCAAGAATCTATCTTTCAAACGACTCATGCTGGCCTACTGACACACCTCAACTCGAAATGTTATAGTTTTGTCGTGAGATTTCTGCCTAATTAAAGTGCCGCAATATGATACTCGTGTTCCTTAACGATGAAGGTTTGCGGTGCTTGTTATTTTTAGGGTATTGGTGTAGTTGCGATGTGAGAAATACTTTTCCTTTTTTCGTTATTGAAGAATTTTTTTTTGGGGGAAAGGGTTCTTATGCATATTTTGGCAAATACCCTCGTTGGCTTAATCAGAATTATTTAAAATGTTAATGCTCCTGCGATGAATATCTACATTAAAAAAGTGATTTAAATTGCACTTCAATCATTGGGACTATTTGACACTTAGGACGAGATATGAGGTCACTGGATAGCGCATATCGTAGGAGTATTTCTTTAGCTATTTTCCTTTATTCCAACATCTCTGAACACATATTTTTTTAACGAAGGAATAAAAAAAAAANAGTATTTCTTTAGCTATTTTCCTTTATTCCAACATCTCTGAACACATATTTTTTTAACGAAGGAATAAAAAAAAAATTCAAAAACTTTGTACAAACTTCTATTGAGTAAAATAAAAATTATTTTTAAAAGATAAAATAATACNAAAAAAAAAATTCAAAAACTTTGTACAAACTTCTATTGAGTAAAATAAAAATTATTTTTAAAAGATAAAATAATACGTTTTCTTCTCTAAATAGTAATGTTTCCTTTACAGTCCATTAGACAAGTACTGTGGCATTTTTTCGTCCGTATTTCCACCTGGTCATGTTGAGGAGTGTGATAAAGCCCTGATTTACCGGTGGGATAGATAACTCATCTTTGGTGGCTTAGAGATAAAGCAATGGTTAAGGTGTTCTAAAAAAAGTGAAATTTTAATTTATATATATCGTCATTAGTAAATTGTACTTCGTACAAGCAAAAAGGGATGACCTTAACTGATATTTTCAAGTATCTGTGACAACTGTTACGGTGACACATAAATATCTGTGACTTATATCTGCGATTTTGTCACAGTAACAAAAATATATAATATTAAATAAAATGGTACAAATGTATCAGTGGTGATTTTAACATTACCAATGTTGATTTAAAAACATCTGTATTTAGGGTTATGTAAAATAAAGGGTCTTATTATTAGGTTTTATAATTTTACGTTGTGATTTTTTAGATAACAACATTTAACGTCAATCTACACAGTATTGAATAACGCTGGCCAAACGAACGAAGACATCTGACTGTATCTACAGCTAGATTTACAAATTTCCAAAAATAACATTAAAAGAACATATGATAAATATTTTGTTGTATTTGTTAGCATCCAATGTTTTTTAGACGAGCTATAAAAATACAGTAGGTAGAAGCAAACCTAATTTAAAAATAAAGGATTTCATGTAAAGAGATTTATTACTGTTTCAAGCAGAAGCTGTGGTTACTCATTTGATAATTTGTTTAAAAGACTTCAGCAGCCATCTCTGGGTAAACACGCAAGGCTAGCTGTGACTCTGAGACATTTCACAGGAATCTGAAATAAACTGTGACAAAAGAAGCGGCTTTGCTTATCACAGTCCTTTTCACAAGCTGTGAACGTGCCACTATGCAATATCCCAGTCACAGACATTTCAATGACTTCGTCACAGATTTATCTGTGACAACGAAATATCTGTGACAAAGTAGCAGGTTGCGATTGATCGGCCATCTCTACAGGCAAGTGTTGTAACTAGAGTAACAGTTAAATATTTATGTGTCTGAGATTTTCATACACGTTTATTAACAAAGTTTCTCTAATATCCAGTAGCACGCACATTATTATTCTGATATATATAAAGGAATAAAAAGTTTAATACGGTGATATCTCAGTGTAAGAAAAATTTTGTAATTTCATTTTCTCTTTAGAACTTTGAAGTGCCTATAGTTCTTCGGAACTGAGTATACCAATTCCATTTGGTTATCGACGTCTTTCAATGTTATAATATATTTTGGTTCTTATGTGAAACACAATTCATAGCTGACCGAATCCGAAGTATCTAAATGTAATTGGAAAGATAGTTGTTTCTCGTCATTTTCTAACCTCGTCCTAGACGTTTTGTTACTTTACATCACCACGTGCTGACGTCACGTTCGTAGGATGACGAATCTCGCCTCTTTAGNGTCCTAGACGTTTTGTTACTTTACATCACCACGTGCTGACGTCACGTTCGTAGGATGACGAATCTCGCCTCTTTAGCAGCAGACGGACGAACGGTTATCAGAGGAAGTGGTGCGTTATTCTCCCCACTGGTGTTTTTCTTTGGTTTTCGAGATGTAAAACACTGGACGCCCAATCCTGCTCGTGACCATCAAACCAAACACTCTAGTTATTGTAGCCACGATATCCCTGGTGCGGTGTTCCGCTATTTAAAGTTTTCCCGGTGTTTTCTTCTCCCCGTTTGAAAACACAGGAACGGAAAATGAGACCGTGAGTTGAAAAGTTGGCAAAAACCTTCATTATCCAGCCATGCCCCATCGTTTGGTTCGCTATTCTTTCTGGTCAAAAATTTATTTGCTTCCCGATTTCACCGTCTGGCCGCACTTTTTCCAAGTACTTTCTATGGCGTAACACGGTCGGTATGCAGAACATGCGACGCCATGAAACAAAGGGCAGAAAGCGTGCCGGGACCTTATTTATAGAAAACTGCTGTGCAGGAATCTTGAAGCACGTACATAATAAAGTCTTAACGGGAACCTCGAGCTTCGTTACGAGGAAACTTGGCAGCGACAAACATCTAGCCAACAGAGAACAGGATAAGTGAATTTCAGCGTTATAATATATTAAAATAGCTCAGAAATGGAATAGAGCGGTTTAGTTCTTTATGAAGTCAATTGTTTCATTTCTGGATAAAAATATATAGAAAAAAATATTTTCACAACGACTGTGATAGATGTAACAGAGCAAAAATATACAACAAAAATAAGCTCATTATTTATAAAAATGAAAATTTCTGATAAAACTAATTTAAATAACATGCGCAGTCACGTTTTTAATGGAGAACGTTCCAACAACTTCAATGACTTGTAGGGATATAAGTAAAAGATACCACGTAGATATCGTAACGTCCAGTGTAACTAATGACATAGATCAGAGCCGTGGGGAAAAAAAACCTGAAGCTCGTGCTCGGAAAATTGTGGAACATTTGTAATCTGTTCACCGAGGATTAAAAACACGTTACTTTTGGTGAAGGTATCTTACCCATGTTCATAGAGCCCACTGTCTCATCTAAGGATGGATGGCATAAGTACAGACTTCCTGAGATATCCTGTAATAATGAAATGACTTTCTCTATGCATTTCGTAATGGCGTAGATCGTTTGCTTTCGCTTTATTTCACACCTAGCCAATGACAGCAGTAACTCATGTGCATAATATACCTGCCTAACGTTTCACAACACAATTACTACATATTGGATAGCATGCATGCGTGTACATTTGTTTGAATTCCATATTTACAGAGTTAGAGAAATATTTTATTATGGTCCCTTTCCTCTTTTCCAGCTTCAGACAAATTTTTGCGTGAAGGCAATGAGTATAATTCTACGCAATACTTTCTTATAAGAATAAGCGCCTGGCATTTCAAAGGCATGTCTGAGAGATTTCCTTTTTAGCAAAGCCTTTACGTTTGCTCCCACTGTAAATAATGGCCCAATTACTCGTCTTCTAGATCAGAATTATATACACATAACCCCTAGCAGTGCACACCCCACTAATGAGAAATTATAACTCCAAGATTTTTTCAAGGAATTCACGCTCCAACTTGTTAAAATATGAATAATGCCTGTCAGGCGAATGCATTATATTCGACGATCTGTGTGGGTAGAGTATAATGGACGTGATATACCTTCAGGCGCTCGTAGCCCTTAATAAGTTATTTATGCGAGAGTTCTTCTTTGAAAACTGATGCTGGTAAATAACCCGTTGGTTAGAAAACAGCGGAGATCTGATTTCACGAAATTCAATGCAAAATGACGTGGTCTTACCCCATTATTTCCATGAAAATATTGACGGCGACATTCATGTTTTTCAGGGATTGCAGATATTTGTCTGTTTGCACATTATTTGAACTCTCAGTCCTATATTAATAATTATCTCTGAAATAAATGCGTGTCTCATATCTTACCGAAAGGCACTTGGTGTCATTATGAATCGTTTAAGACCAAATCCCAAATTGATTACACACATTAGTGCGTGTTTATACACTACATCTACAGAGTGTCACAGGACCACTGTGACAAACTTCTATGGGTTATAGGCAATGTAACGAGGAACAACTTTTTTCAGAGAACGGACGTTGCAAAAGTCCCATGACATTTGACATGTCAGTGTATTTGCAGTTTCGCATGTTAGATTTTATGCTGATTGTTGAACTTTGAATTAACGAGAATGTGAATCGTGTTTATTGTGACAAATAAATTTAAGTGTAAGTAAATGCTAAGATTAAGCGTAACCGGGTTCAATTCCCGATGGGGTCGCTCCCGAATTTTCGTATGTGGGAACCGTGCGGGACGATGACGCTGGTTCGGCAGGTTTTCTCGGGGATCTCCCGTAACCCCCGCCCTTTCATTCCAGCGTTGCACCATATTCACCTCGTTTCACACTCATCAGCTGTCAAGACCTCGATGTTAAGAGCCGCCCAAATCTCTTCTCTCACTATATTGACTGCCATTTGCTAAATCAACGATTATACACGTTGTTTCAAAAAAAAAGATTGGCAATGCTTCAAGGACGTGAAGTACGAGAAACGTGAAGGGAAAATCATTAGCAGACACGTGACCACGGTGGCTGATTGGTTAGACTGCTCGCCTCCCACCAAGGGAAAACGGGTTCAATCTCCCGCCGGTTCACTCCGGATTTTCGCAAGTGGGAATCGTGCCGGACGATGCCGCTGGTCGGCGGGTTTTCTCGGGGATNGGTTCACTCCGGATTTTCGCAAGTGGGAATCGTGCCGGACGATGCCGCTGGTCGGCGGGTTTTCTCGGGGATCTCCGATTTGCCCCGCCCCCTTCACTCCGTCGCCGCTACATACTCACCTCAATCACCCTCATCGAGTCACAAGACCTCGCTGTTAAGAGCCGACCAAATATCTTCACTCTTCACTCACCCTCTATCATCGGAGGGCGATTATGCGGAGGTTAAGTTTATTCTACTCATGTTAGGGACAAAACTTGCTTTCCGAAATTTTGGCGTAGGAGAAAATGTCCACCAAAAGGATCGCAGTGTTCCAAAAGTTAATTTTTAATCAAAATTTTAAGATACGTGAATAATAAAAGAGAAAGATTTTACTTAGGTACGAAGTTATTTTATATTTTCATTATGATTATTACACTAAACATTTTTTTTAACGTAGAAAATAGATAAAATCTGTTACACCACCGACACTAACGCTTACCTTGTGATGGTTATTTTTTGCTGGTCAAACTTTGAACTCTGACCTTCCCAATCAGTAGTGGTAGCAACATTAGCGGAGGGGAAGCTGAATCGGTCACATGTTTGTTAACATTATTTTTCCTACATATATTACTACTTCTAATCCTGTAAGCAGCGCCAAACCTTTTTGAAACAAACTATATAAATATTNATTTTTCCTACATATATTACTACTTCTAATCCTGTAAGCAGCGCCAAACCTTTTTGAAACAAACTATATAAATATTGCACGAAATTACATTAAATAATATTTAGATTTTCCTTTAAATCATGGACTGAGTTGATATTAAAAAATTTCTTGTAATATGGTTTCCAGGTCTTAATTTGAAAACGTTTGCTTTTTGAATAGCTTAACACTATTAAGATATGTTTTATTTTATCTGCTCTAAAACTGAATATATAATGTAACGTTGCTTACATTTTATATTTTACTATCATAATTATTAAAATAGAATTGTAATTACGAGAAGAACATTGTCATCAAATCGTGAGTTACGGGTATATTTTAAAGTGTGAATGGTAAGATTGAAATGTTTTATGCTCCCTCTCTCCCCTTAACAAAACAAAAAAGTCCCCATNATTTTAAAGTGTGAATGGTAAGATTGAAATGTTTTATGCTCCCTCTCTCCCCTTAACAAAACAAAAAAGTCCCCATAGCTGACGAAACCTACGTAATGAACACACCATTCACCTCTGCTAAACATCGTCGTGTGTAAAACAATAGGTCACACACAAATAAAACGAAACACAAAGACTAGTACAATAACGAGTCATATTCAAGTTACAACATGGCCATTGGGCTTCCGGCGAGATAGTAATTGACAGGCTGTGAAGAGTAACGCATGCGCAAAACGGGGAAAAAACTGCCTGGGATATAGGACAAAACAATAGCAGGTTGTTGTTTTCTCACAAACGTCGTGAGAATATAAAACCAGTTAGACATTCGCCTGCAAAATGACGTGAACCTATTAATTGTGAGCATGCCCGTATTACGTACTATAGCTTTCTGAAGAGGAAGGTGATGGCAGAAAGCAGACGGGGGGAGTCGTTATGTTCCTACACTCCTTCGTGGAGACCACACTAGCGACCAATGGACGCCGGCGCCTGGTAAAGGAGATGCAAGTTCCCTGGGTGCACGAGGTAATGGCGAAAGCTGAGCGGTGTTTGTCTTGGTTATTAATGCCGTACCTGGGGAGACGCTCACAAACTTCAACGACATTGTAGTGGTTGCGGTACAACACAGAACATAGCTAAATACACTTTCGCTCCCAACACATCTTGCAACTCTCACATGCGTTTCTTTATATGTTTGGTTCATGTTTAGTTCGAAAACTCTCAAGGTATCGTTTATTTCCAACTATCTGAACATCGTGTATCCTACAGTCACACGACAATAGAGTAATGACTTACACTTCAACGTATAACCAAGCGAATTGATACACTATTTGATAATTCGCCTGCTTTAACGTCTGGCTTACACTAAGTTATAATAAATTATAAACGGAAATTCGTAGCTAGAACTGAACTACTGGACTAACAATGGCAGCAGCAATAGTTGCATAATTAACCTTTTAAGACAATAGTGTACACAGTCATGTAAATAAAACAAATTAAGGTTATATTTGGCCGGCAAAGTAAACCACGAGGTTCAATGGCCACTAATCTTCCTCTTATGTAACTGATTCCATGTATATAAAAAAGGAGGTGTCTTATTTATTAATTATATTAAGAAATTTTTCAGTGGTTTTTACAAAAAATTTGTTATCCATGATTCCGACTACGTTTGACAACATAAATTGCTTCACTTTGGCTAATTTTTTTTTAATAGTTAGTAGAATACTCCTACTTATTTTCCCGCACATTTGCTTATAAGCGTAAGGTGCTGTCGTTAACATGTTAGTAGGAGCAGTGATTTTTCACGGAAAAATTTCGAGACAGGATACAGTTCAAAGCACTGTAGGGTTGTTTAGCTTTTTTTTTTATTGACTAACACATGTTATGGTCTGTGTTAACTGATTGCGCACGAATCTCAAAGATTCAGTTTCGGAGTTACGGCATTTTGTGTGGCGGATCGAATGCGGAAATGACACCAGCAGCCAATTGGAGGTATGACAACAGCTGAGGTGTATACTATCTAAGTCTAACGTGAGCTGTGATTTTTTCCGCGAAAAATCACTGGCCCTACACATTAGACTTCCCAAAATCGTTGAAAAATTTTCCACTCCGGATTTTGTTTTCAAATTTTTGTCATAGGAGGCAAGAAAATATATATAGAAATTATAGGATTTTGCCTCTCACTTGCATTGTCTCATAACCTAGGAAAGTGTACAAATGATTTAATATAATTACTAAAATTCGGGCGATTAGAGTAAATCGAGAAAATATTATTTTATTAAATAATGCGATTATCTTCAAAGTTTTTCCTTTATTGCATTAAATTTTAAAACATTATCTGATTCAGAAATGTAATGAAGCAGTTATTCAAGGTGGTGTTGTACGAAAAGTAACAGTAACATGATAAACTCACATATTACGTTATCAGCTACCAACAATTGAGGAAAGTTAACGATTATTAGAAGCCAGGTGCACTCACGAGGCAAATAGTCTTCCCACGTCAGCAACTTAAGACTGTTATCGGTGTTTGTAAAGAAATAACATATTTTTGATAAAGCGTGACGTAAAAGAATCCCGTGATTTGCCTCACGTGATTAATATTTTTACTACCGTAATGAAGATATATTAAAAAAAATACTCTTGAACTCTGAGCCAGTACTAGAAAAGAACAGTCGTCGAAAGATTCTACTGACTAATCATCACTGCACTCTTGCGTCACTACATGGTAAAGATATCTGGTTTTGAGTAGGAAGTATCACGCAGAGTACACCACAATTTAAAATTATTTATCTGTTTGAGTACACTTATCCATATCTGTTCAAAAACGATATCTATAATAGAAATTATTTTCACGAGTCAACTGGTTAACAGCCATGTGTTGCGGACTCAGCACATTCTTTCATTGTTACATTAATAACCTTTATTCTTTGTCTGAAAATTGATACTGGCCAATTGACATTCACAAATACGAAATTGCGTAAAGGCCTCGGTGTGATACGTTGTACGAGATATAAAATTATTTTTAATATTGCTTACTCGCAAAAGAAAACTAACTTCTGAGAATAGGACAAGTTCAGTTAAACTCAGTACTTAATTACTGGTTAGTTCATCATTTAAATCAAGGAAAATACTTAATAGAAGAAATTAGTAAATAGAAATACAAAATAGAAGTAATGGGTACCGAATGGGTTGACTTACCAACCCATGATGTCCATCAATTTTCCGCGGTCAAGTTGATTTCAGGTTATTCTGCGATTCTAGGATTTCTAGTTACGAATCTAGATTTATGTTTATGTGTGTGTGTGTGTATGCTGTTTTGGGAAATAAACCAGTTTTAATTGTTTGCTAAGAATCGTGAACTAAAACTACAATCAGGATTCAAATGGACGTTCTTCATCAATTGAAAGTAAGGCATTGTCATGCAGCAATTAAATTAAAAACAAGTTTTTTAAATTTCCTCTCACTGTGTGATATCGATAGCTATACTGAATTAATTTCTCCGTTAAAAATTTTTTCTTTGCAGTCACTTCTTGCTAAAAGCACTCAGACCAATTATACACAATTGTGAACATAACGCAAGATAAGTTTATACTTAACAGGCACTGTGTGCAAAGCAAAGCTTAGTCACCGAGTACTAAAGGGGCCGCGGTGGCTAAGCGGTTAGACTGCTCTCCTCCCACCAATGCGAACCAGGTTTAATCCCCGGCCGGGTCACTCCCGTATTTTCGCATGTGGGAATCGTGCCGGAAAATGCCGCTTGTCCACGGGTTTACTCTGGGGTCTCCCGTTTCCCCCGCCCCTTCATTCAGGGGCTGCTCCATACTCACCTCAATCACCCTCATCGGCTGTCAAGACCTCGCTGTTAAGAGCCGCCCAATTCTCTTCACTCACTCACTCATTCTATCTAAATACAAAAATATGTAAAAACGCTTTCTTTGCCGGAACACCTGATTTTTTACCCCGAAGAAAATGTTGCTTATATATGAACCAATGCAAAGCAGACTAGCTGCAAACATAAGTTTTGTATGGTCTATATATTAATGACTACGATAAACTTACATTTTTCGTTACAATAGTTCAGCAGAAGTCTGTGTGGTAAGGTCAGTTACACTTAAAAAAAAATTGCTCTTGAAAACAACCGTGAATACTAAATAAGAGAGAAGTATCGAATCTTTCAGATTATATTCACTGAAAGTAAGAGGACTGGTCCGTAGCTCAAAACCGTACCCCCATGTTACTAGCCTAACACCCTTCACAATATTACCATGATGTCTTAATGTGTCCAATTAACTTTTAACAGGCACGTTATATCTGGTAGTAACACGGGCCAGAAAATAATATAGAAGTACTCAAGTCAGTGATTTGGAGAATCACTACACTTCAGAATGACATTAGAAGTCTGCAGGAGGGCTGCACATTTGCTCATCTGCAGTTTCGTAACAATCATTACTACAATATATATATATAAGTTTATAGATGTATGCATTGGGACAACAGCTATGTACTGAAAACTACAATGTATGGCAGGAATTTTTTAATATCGCAATACCCTTACATTTTGTACGATATAATATTTATATTCTGTGATCGAAAGCCGCTCAAAGAATATTTATTTCTTGGCCATAAATGAAGGCAATGTTGCCATAAAACAACAACTTATAAAGTTAACATTTATTAACAGTAAACATATGTTTAGTGAAAAAAAATTTTTAATTAAAGAAATACCGCGTTATTGTAAACAGAACAGCCTCAAAGAAATGATTTTCTTTGCTGCACAGAAATCTTAAAAAAATTTTTAAACAGAGTTAAAGTTATATTTGGCCAACATTTATAAGTAACGAATTGACTACTGCATATATTAATTATCTGCCTGCTTTGTATCCTTCCCCTCAAATAAAATTTGAAGTTTCATTGGCTTATTTGATTTTATTTACGCGTCTGTTGAGTGAGAGAGTGAAACTATTAAAATATAATTATTCCACTATTAAGTTAATTGTTACTCTACTCTTCAGTGAACCAAAACAATATATTTTAATCGACAACAATTTTCAACATTTTATTTTAATACAAAGTTAACTCTAGGAAATACGTTTCCTAATTCCATCTCTAAATTACTTTAATAGGTATTTAAGTGATATTTTCACGTTCTGTTTTCTAAAGTGCTAAATAAACAGAAAAACAATACAACGTTGATAAACAGACGGTTATTTGATAAAGCTTTTCTTTTTACAGGCATTATAATTATAAATGGTGGAAAATCGTTAAACTTTTACGAGCCAACATATTTTCTATAACACTGTTCCTAGTTTATTCTTTCATGATTGGTAGAACAAGATTTCACTAAGTTGTTAGAAGACCAGTCACGAAAGTTCTGCCTTATAGTATCAGAATCCTCATTGGTCCAGTGAAATGGGGCAGTAGCTTCATACATGCATCACAGCCAATAAGGAAAGAAAACTGTCGGACATGTGTACAGAACGTCGAATCCTAGCAAACAGTCAACTTTTCCTGCGATAAACCATCATCTTTAAGTATAACATTTTATGTGAAACTGTTGTTTGCGTGAATACACGTATCTCAGTAAATTAATGTTATAGGAATACCAATTTTTGCTAGAAAAGTTCAAAACTATCTAGGGCCGCATTTTGTTTTTACTTTTATCATATAAAATGTGTCAAAAGAAAAAAAATCACCAAAATGATAAAAAAATATATATATATTTAGAGCTTAACTGCACTGTTACCTTAAGGTCATATTTCATAACAATTTTTCATTCAATTATTTGAAAGATATTTATTTAATGACCACATAAATATAGACTAAATATTTGCAGCAAAATTGTTATAGTTTTCAACATATAGCACCGAAAATGCTAAAATTTTGGAATATGGGAGGCCTAGTTTCTATGCTCCTAATTAACTTTGCCAAATAAATCACACGTCATGTGGTCTATAATATATACATAACATATTAACTATGTATCAAGGACATTAATTAATAGATACTCAGTTACTATTATTGTGAATATCTTTTAATATAGGCATTGATGTTTTGTCAACACATTTTTATTCGTCCAAGAGAAAATAATGTTAATATTTATTAGTTGCTGTTGGACAAATAAAAATGTGCTGGCAAAAACATCAAAACCGATTTTAAAGCATTTCAGGATACCAGTAGCCGGGTGTTCATTGTTAAACATTTTTATACATAATTTACATGTTGTGAATTTGACATATATCTTATAACAATCTATTTATTTGGCAAAGTTAATTAGGATCACAGAATCTTTGGCTCCCAAATTCAGAAACTTTCGACTTTTCGGGGGCCAACGGTAGCAGAGCGGTTAGACTGCTGGCCTCCCATCAAGGCGAACCGGGTTCAATCCCCGGCCGGTGCACTCAGGACATTCGCAAGTGCGAATCGTGCCGGACGATACCGTTGGACGGAGGGTTTTCTTGGGGATCTCCCTTTTCCCCGTTCTTTCATTCCGGCGCTGCTCCAGACACACACGGCTTCACCCTCATCGGCTCGCAAGACCTCAATGTTAACAGCCGCCCAAAATTCTTCACTCACTCACTCGACTATTCGGTGCTATAACCATTTGACTACTAATATGTACATGTATGTGGCCGTTATATAACCCTATGTCAGATAATTAAATAAAAAAATATCAATAAATACGGCCTTAAGAGATAGAATAACAACACAACTACACGGACTTAGAATAAACGGTGTGCTTTCATCTCGTGAAATAAAGTTCCATTGTTACAGATCTCATTTGCAGATTACAGGACCACGAGGGAAACACTGCACGCCTTGCGCGTAAGGGTTACGAGGCACTAGGCATGCCTGTTAGTGTCACCCGTATGACCCCCTCATCTCTGTGCCTTGAATGTGCACAACAGCGCCAGGTCAGTGGCGTGTGGTGAACTGTTGCAAAGTAAGCTGTTACTTGCTCACTACTGTACATGCTCGGTGAACGCAGCAGGAGCCAGTAGCCACCGTGCAGTCTAGGGAAACTGAGTGCGTTCCGACCACTTACGAGCGAGCAGCAAGAGACCCATTACACGCGACCTGTGACGTCAGCTGCTGAGATACGTTTTACTAGTGGAAGTGTAAACCAGCAAGCAACGGGGTGCAGCAAACAGCTAACGCCAGCTTAGCTCGCAACAGTTCACCACACGCCACTGCTTCAGGTACGCAAGAGTGTTCGGTGCACAGCAGCAGCGGCTGAAGGAAATGTTGTCTGAGACGACGAAGGGTTGATGGGTTGGAAGAGTAATNTGTGTCTCCTCAGCGCTCTCCGTGATGGGGCGAACAGTTTCGCTGGCACGCAATGCGATAATGACTGTGTCAGAGGACGGGGGCGCCCTGGTTGTTCCTCGGGCACGGCTGGTTGCCTGGTGGCCAGGGGCAGTAGACTCCCGTCACACGACCTCAGGAAGTGTTTATTACAACGGAGGGAGCCGCGGTGGCGTAGCGACTAGACTGCTCGTCTATCACCAACGGCTAACCAGGCTCGATTCCCGACAGGGTCGCTCCCTAGGGTTTTCGTACGTGGGAATAACGCCGGACTGTGCCGCTGTTCGGAGGGTTTCCTCGGGGATCTCCCGTTTCCCCTGCCCTTGCATTCCAACGCTGCTCTTTACTCACCTCGCTTGAACCTCATTAGCTCTCAGCACCTCGTTTTTAAGAGCCGCCGAAACATATCCACTCCACTCCAGTGGATATGTTGCAGAGAGATTACACAGCCATACACAGCTAGGATCGTTGTCCCAATGCAGTCAGATTATCTCCCGTGGGTTATGTGGAGTAGAGTGATTTGGAAGGCTTTTAACATTGAGGTCTTGAGAGCCGATGAGGGTGAAGCGAGGTGAGTATGCAGAACCCCCGGATTGCAAGAGTGAGGGTAACGGGAGATCCCTGAGAAATCCCGGTGACCAGCGGCATCGTCCGGCACGATTCCCACGTGCAAAAATCCAAGGAGCGACTCCACCTGTTAGAACTAGTTAAGAGGCAAGTTTTTTGACAACAACACCACCACTTCGCCCCTTCTCGTGGGTCATGTGATTTGCGAACTTTTTTACAGCTCTGGTTTGTGAGTGGTTTACCCAGTGCCTCTTAGGCATCAATCACGTTTTATTGTTTGCTTGAATACTGCAAGTGTTTAATCAGAATGAGCACAACATTAAAATAAATATTTCTTGATTGCAATACATTATACCATAAAATAATGCCGAACTTAAAGGGTTAAGGTAAAAGTGTAAAGGAAAAAGTGCACTGTAGAAATTTTCTGAACGTTTGCAAAGAATGAGCTGGAAAATAGTTGCGAATAAAGTTGTTGTGACACTACAAAGTGAATTAGGGCACATTTTTTACAAATCGTTAATGTGGAGGGATTAAAGCTTATGTTAAATTGAGTTGAGTGGAGAGATTTGGGCGTTTCTTAACAACGAGGTGTTGAGAGCCGATGAGGGTGAAATTATGTGAGAATGGAGCAGCGCCGGAATGCAAGGGCGGGGGAAACGGGAGATCCCAAGAAAACTTGCCAACCAGTGGCATCGTCTGGCACAATTCCCAATTTGCGAAAATCCGTTATTGAACCCGGTTCGCCCGGGTGGGAGGCAAGCAGTCTAACCGCTCAGTCACCGTGGCCCCATTAATGTGACATTTTAACTAGCAATTACCGTGCATTTCAGGTTTTTTATAATCACGGAGCTGCAAAAATAATTTTGTATATGAAACAGCATATTGTAGAGATTCAGGAAATTCTTTGGTTACTAGTTTCCAAACAACTGTACGTAAAACGTACTAGCATTTTTTACTGAGTAGAGTGGGTTATATTGGTGTACTGGATCCTATTGTACATCAGACAGATTTTATTACAAAGTAGTACACACACCAACAAAATTGTAATCAGAAAAATGCGATTTATTTTGCATAATAAAGATGAAAGCATGTATTTATGTTATGCCAAATTTCTCTCATTAAAAATATACATTTACATTGAAAATATTTCCGGTAGTAAATCATTATTTTGTAGTTAGCCCAAGGACACGATAAAAATAATTATGTTTAATTTAAATTAAATTTCTTATGCATATCATTTTACGATCCTTTAGCGCTAAATTATTTTAAAATTTACATTTCTCTTATTTCATTAAAGCATATGGCCAGATAGTGTCAGTTTAATGTACTGATTGCGAAACATTGTAGAAAACGAGTGAGTGCTGTTTTCTTCCGAACTTAAATTATGACATTTAGAATCATGCAAGAGAGGCGTTCATAAATAATTGCTGTGTCCCAGTACCTCTTGATGTTTCGCAGTTAAAAGAAGTAAAATTACTTTATTCATGCACCACTCAATGAAACCGTGTAAATGTAAACGCGTTACTTAAAAACAAGTTCGAACTCTTGCGTGTATAAAACAAGAAACACCAAGTTCAGTTGCCGTAATTTTAAAAACATCACAAGCTCCTTTTCGCAATACTACTTCCAAGTCTTAGAACAATTTTTATAAATTCGTTGCCAACTTAACTGGTAACCTACATGACAGTGTGCACGTAGTTATGGACAGTGATTTTACTATCAAAGGTTTATTGCGAAAATGCTCACTCTAGAGTCAACAATTTTTATAGTATATTCGCGGTTTCTCAGAACTTTTTGAATTAAGCATTTGAAAAAACATCCCCCCATTTGATGTGATTGATTATTTCCTTAATATATCACATATAACAAGCGGTTTATACTCGTGTCAACATGAAAATAACTTATTTTGGTTAAATCGTACCTAACTTACATTTATCTATTAATTATAACATTTCATTCATAATAAACGTGAAGAAAAACAGACAGAATATAGGAGAGTGAACGAAGACATTTGGATGGCTTTAACAGCGAAAACTTGAGAGCCGATGAGGGTGATTGTGGTGAGAATTGAGCAGCGCCGGAATAAGTGTGGGGAAGCAGGAGATCCCTGAGAAAACCCGCTGAGCAGCGGCATCTTTCGGCACGATTTCGAAGTGCGAAAATCCGAGATTTCCCTTGCCGGGGATTGAACCCGGTTCGCCTTGGTGAGAACATAGGTGTTTAGTAAGAAATATTTCTTATGCAAAATATTATTACACTCAGTGTGCACGAATACGGTGAGTTTTCCCTTTGGTGTAATTTTCTAGACGTATTTATACTTTGCTTGAGGCGGTGGAATATCCTTGAGTTAGAACTTTAGCAGGGGTTCCGAAAAGTTGGAGGTAACCGTGAATGGACTACACCAACGGTATAATGTTTCGATATTATCTGGCATGCTGCCAAGATGTTGCTAAAGGTACTCCTCGCTTGACCAATACGCTCGACTCGACAGCCGAGGAAATATCACGGATCTTGTGATTCACAGTCGCCCGCCGCGATCTGTAACGGTCGAACAAGCGCGACTGGTGGGCAGGACCAACGTCTTTCACGACCGGTGATCCGTCCAAAGCCACTCCCGCAGATCACGTCCCGTCTTCTCGGCCTTTGANGGGGGGGGGGGGGGGGAGGGGCAAGAGTGCGGCTTCTCTCAGCCAACGGCGCCGTTAATCAGACGAGATTTGGTTCGGGTTTTCATCCGAAGTCCTCATCACTCTACTAGGTCACTTTTTTTTTACTCATCCGCGCAAGAAAATCTTCCTGAGTTGGAAAGAGCAGGAGTTCAAGAAATAGGGAACAAAGAGCAAGTCAGTTATTCAAGTTATTTTAAGTAATGTATAATTTGAAAATAAAAAAATTAAAAATGCTTTTAAAAAAATCGTGAATAGGATATGATGGCTTTTTATAATGATACAGGTAAAGTCTCTTCAAGGTTTCTTGTATCACAAGCGGTTTATACTTGTGTTTGCATAACAGTGCATAATTTTTGGGCAAATTGAAAGGTTATATTCTATCTATAAATTATAATATTTCATTAAAAAATAATACTAATAAAGACAGAAAGAAATTAGATATTTTGGAAATGGCTAGCCAGAAATGTGTAACATATTCCGCCCATGACTGTAGCTTTTTCGACTTAACACTTTTGAAGTAAGGCTGCTTCTTTCGCTTATACTATTGAGCGAATAGTTCTCTCTCCTCACCCCTAAGTCTGCGAAGTCGTCTCCTGTCTCTTCTTACCTTCTTCCTCTTGTTCTACAGTTCCATATCCCACCATGATATGTTCGGAAGCCCTTGACTTGTTTTCTGGAGATTTTCCTCACAGGTCTCAGTGATGATTCAACTGATTGTAGCTACTCCTTCTTCTTCATTCACTTCATCCAGCCGCAATTCAGGACATCTTCTCAGCTTACCCAGCAGGGTCTTGTCATATTATGGCCAATGTGCTGTTCGGTGATATTTTACCTCTCTTCCTATATCAGGCACATGATAAACATGTCTTCCTCCATGTCCACTCTCATAGACTATAAGTCTATGATCACTCGCACTTTCCTCCAGCACTCTCCATTTGCTGATATGGTCTTTGGCCTTCCCAATTACCTCAGTAATGTCAATGTACATTTCAGTATGCGAGTCATGTGTTGGCAGTTCAACTTCTGCATTTGCAATATCCAAATCATTTGTTAAATTTAATTGGCTTATTGTATCACCTTATTCGTCTTTGTTTGGCGATTGCCAGAGCTCAGACTTCCCATTTACATCTGCATGAATTTCCAAGATTATTTGCCTTAACACATCGATCAGCACNATTGCCAGAGCTCAGACTTCCCATTTACATCTGCATGAATTTCCAAGATTATTTGCCTTAACACATCGATCAGCACTTCCCATCTATCCAGATGTGTTTTTGTGTCATCCCCAAACTGAAAGTATGAGGGCACATTCCAGCATTTAGTTGTTCCCTTGATTGCTTCCACACATATGTGATATGTGTTAGAGATCTTGTCCTTACTNCATTCCAGCATTTAGTTGTTCCCTTGATTGCTTCCACACATATGTGATATGTGTTAGAGATCTTGTCCTTACTTTATATACTTGTAGTCCCTTCTTGTCTAGGTTATCCAGCACCACTTTCCTAGAGGGCTGTGATTTTATTTCTTCAACCTTTACAGTTTGGGCATAGCTCTTAATGCTTAGTATTCCTCTTACCACAGATTGTCTCTCTTTTTCTCTGGAGGTACCCTCACCAAGGGTCTCTATTTATTGCACCTTGCCAATTAATTTTTCCTTTTCAATCAGAACTTTATCCATCAGGCACTTTAATTGGTTGACCTTTGGTAGCAACCAATTTGCCTGAGTACTGTTAGTTTTAGAGTTTTTACTTATAAGCCATTCCACCATAGTGGATATCAATTCTTTAGCTTCATTATGTGTCTGTTTGACACTTGTTTTAATATTCTGGACAAAGTTACCTGTGTTCAATAAGCCACTCCCACGCTCATTTTCAGGCTGAATAAACTGCAGCCGTTTCATTGACCTGGGCACTTCGGAGCCATTGCTACTTTCAGGTCTTTCCTCGGCATTTTCATTGGGGGTGTACACCACCAACTACCAGTATTTTTTCTATGTAAGGCATTAAGGATTAACCTTGTCGTCCTACTCTTACAAACTCTTTAGCCTTCCTTTTTCTATACATAGGTCAACTCGTGACTCTATTTCTTAGCCTAAACTTCCTGAGCCAGACTTATCTTGTTCACTTGTATGTACTACTGGTATAATGTCCATATATTCATGGTCATCTTTTCTGCTTTCTGATCCTTATATGCCCTCTTTCACCTCCTCCTATTCATCATATATCGCTGCCATCTCGGAGTTCACCACACTCCTTTCTATGCCACGTATTGTATACCTGATTTGCTGGTGCCATTTGGACTCTTTAGGATACATCTCAAATTGCTCCTAATATCTATCTTGGTCGATCAATCGGTTCACTGCCACTGTGGCAACTGACTTCGGAAAATTTCCTTGGCCGAATAATCCCTTCTTCTTTCCTTCAAGGGTTTCGGTTTTCCATTCAATAGCATAGCGTCTTTCATGGACTTTTTAACCCGTTTAAACGGGCTTGTTTTAGATGTCATTGCGCACTTACGTCACTGTAAGTCCTGCACAAATTAGCACTGCACAATACAACAGTTCAACAGTTCTAGGCACTTTAGTCCAAACAACACATTTACATTAAACTCTACCCACACTACTAGTTCAGAGAGGACACTACCTCCTAGGTCAGGGGCCAAGGCCCATGGACAGCATTGTTCTTCTTTGCTCCGTCTGAGCCGTATGTGAGGAACCTCCGAGAGGACCATGGCCACACGCAAACCTACTGGCACAGGCTCGGTAGACTAATGACCTCACTGTCCGTTTCTCCACCCGGCCATGCTGAGGCGGGGAGCAGTGTCCCTCTGCCCTCTTCAGGCTCTGTACCTACAATCCACAGGCATTAATATTTTCATCAATGAATCAACTCTCATCTCAGTCACCATGCACTGTATTGATTCCCCTAAGGCACCACTTCTTAAGTGAGTTTATCTCAGGGCCGCAACATTCTGGGCAGTACCCCGAAAAAACCTCTCTTAGTTAGGCAAGCAAGACTAAAGACGACGTTACCTCGTATTTATAGTAGTCCTCTGACCCATTTGAACGAAACTTTCTGCTCAAATTTTGCGCGGCCACCTATTTTAACCCTTTAGTGTGTGTGTACTCTATTCGGACGTTGTACATGAAGTAGCTTTAATGGTCTGCCCTGTACACAGCAGAACATGCCGTCTAATGAGCAAGGTTCCCTACGTGTGGGAGACATCATTTGCTAATGAGATAATGTTCCATAGCAACATAAAACACTACTGCCAGTAACATAGAGCATAGATAGATTTCTATTGGTCCCGATGTAAGACAAAGCGTCATCTGGAACATTACAGTTCCAAACAAAAAATTTGTTTGTTGCAACACCTAAATTTATATATATATTTTTGACTGAAAGTGTTAAACTTTGCTAGGTTAATGCGGTTGCTTGCACTTTGTCCTGATAGTGAACTAGGGCACGGAGTAAATGACGTAAATAGACACAGGTAAATGACATATTTTAATAAAAGGTGTCGTGATTTTTACACTCAAATAAAAAGTTCTCCTTTGATTATAGTTAGGAATACCTATAAGAGCACCTGTTTCCTGCGAAAATATTCCACGACTCGCTGTACTCCAAAACACTATCTCAGGTCCTCTTTCATTATTGCATTTTTTTAATAGTCTTGCGGTTTAGCTATCAGCCCGCTAATCACAGACGTTCAGTACAGGAATAACTCAATTCTGTTTGGATTGCGTCGAGAGATTTTGGCGGCTCTTAACAACGAGGTCTTGAGAGCCGACGAGAGTGAAATGAGGTGAGCAGCGCTGGAATTGAACGGCGTGGGAAACGGGTTATCCCCGAGAAAGCCCGCTGATCGGCGGCATCGTCCGGCACGATTCCCACTTGTGAAAATCCGGGAGCGACCCGGCCGGGGATTGAACCCAGTTCGCCTTGGTGGGAGGCGAGAAGTCTAACAACTCAGCCATTGCGGCCCCGAATTCTGTTTGGCTCAGGCATGTACGAGACTGTCTCCTCACAAAGACGCACCGCCAACAACGGAAGGAAAGTTACGAGTGCGCATGTGGTATGGGATGAAATCTTTTCGCGAAAAATTTGTGGCCCTAGAAATTCCAAACTACGAGGTCTGCTCTGCGGTTAACCACTCCAAATTCGAATAATTGGCCAATCACTGAATCGCAGTGAAGTTGAACTACCCGATTTAGTAAAAATGACTCCACTTAGAATCGGTGGAATACCACTGGTGGTTTCAGTGAGACAATTTCACTGATTGAATAAGTTCTAGCCAACTGCGTGCGGCAAATTAACGATTGTTTTGATTGAATTAAGCCAATTAATTACGAGGAATAAACATATTTCCGATAGTCACTGATTATATTGCACAATTTAAAGAAATTAAAAAANAGCCAATTAATTACGAGGAATAAACATATTTCCGATAGTCACTGATTATATTGCACAATTTAAAGAAATTAAAAAAATATATATAAAAACGCAACGTCCAGGAATTGAACCCAACGTTCCCAGCATCTAACCCTGTTTCTTACCATNTAAAAAATATATATAAAAACGCAACGTCCAGGAATTGAACCCAACGTTCCCAGCATCTAACCCTGTTTCTTACCATTCGAACTACCAAGCTATTTAAACATATAGCAGGAAAAAAAAGAGTATTATAATTATTATCGAAAATATGAAGCTTAAAGTTGTATGCCTTTTCTTTTGGTTTTCCGCTTAATTGGTAACGCTGGGATAGTTAAAACAATTTGTACGTACTGATACACTCACTTCAGAACATTTTAAGTCAGTTAAAACCTTCAAACCGAGTGCTATAATTATACGNTTGTACGTACTGATACACTCACTTCAGAACATTTTAAGTCAGTTAAAACCTTCAAACCGAGTGCTATAATTATACGTGAAAACGAAATGAAAGACATAAAAACTGATTGAAAGATTGAATGTTCACGTTGCCTCGAAGAATGGTGTTATAAAATACGAAAATTCACCTTTAAATAATAACTAGGTACTAGAAGATTTCGCGAATTTATTTTAGGACAATCTAGACGTAAATCACATGTGTATTTCTGTTTTATTTGCAGTTGTATCACAGTTTACTAGACACGCCCGGGTGAGCTCCGAGCCAACAACAGACCTGCAAGTAAACAAGCATCGAATCCCGTTCCACCTGGTATGCGGTAAAACCAGCTATTCACCAGGGAAACTATGAATAAACAAAAAAACTGAGGCTCGAAAATGCATAGGACAGCAGAGTTTATCTCAAATGTCTTTTAAAACGTGAAATTTGCCTGTCCCTAGTAATAATAATATTTAGAGTTTTTATTAGTTTATGGGTTATTCGATTTGTNTTGTACGTACTAATACACTCACTTCAGAACATTTTAAGTCAGTTAAAACCTTCAAACCGAGTGCTATAATTATACGGGAAAACGAAATGAAAGACATAAAAACTGATTGAAAGATTGAATGTTCACGTTGCCTCGAAGAATGGTGTTATAAAATACGAAAATTCACCTTTAAATAATAACTAGGTACTGGAAGATTTCGCGAATTTATTTTAGGACAATCTAGACGTAAATCACATGTGTATTTCTGTTTTATTTGCAGTTGTATCACAGTTTACTAGACACGCCCGGGTGAGCTCCGAGCCAACAACAGACCTGCAAGTAAACAAGCATCGAATCCCGTGCCACCTGGTATGCGGCAAAACCAGCTACTCACCAGGAAAACTATGAATAAACAAAAAAACTGAGGCTCGAAAATGCATAGGACAGCAGAGTTTATCTCAAATGTCTTTAAAAACGTGAAATTTGCCTGTCCCTAGTAATAATAATATTTAGAGTTTTTATTAGTTTATGGGTTATTCGATTTGTNAAAAACGTGAAATTTGCCTGTCCCTAGTAATAATAATATTTAGAGTTTTTATTAGTTTATGGGTTATTCGATTTGTAACACGTTGCTTAACTGATCTAGCAATTAAAAAAATTACTGAAAAATTGCGAATTAAGTGGTTGATAAATCATTGGAAAAAAAAACTGATTTAATAAGAAGGGATATCCGACTTCCTCGAAAGTTTTCATGGCTCGTATTTAATAACATTTTAGCTTAGATCCACTTTCGTGATTGGGCTATTTCCGTGTTACCCGTCTTATGTGTGTCTTCTCGTGATTCACAGACGCACACTGTAGAAGTAACGTTATTATGATTGGCCAGCGAAGTAAGAAAATGTTTCCTCACAAAGACACGCTACCAATTAGGAGAAAAAAATTGCTGATGTACCCGTAGGGCATTAAAGTGGAACATGCGCGAGAATTATTTTTGCGAAATTCATGTGTTCCTATCAACAAGTGAAGGAAAACTGGCACTTTCTCACTAATTCATCAGTTTAACTGATTGAAGTGACTGTTGAATAAGTCAGGTGCTGTTAACTTGTTTTAAACAGTGAAATCCCCGCTGATTCAGATTAAGTGTGTACTAATGCAAGATCGCTAGTTCGTGGAATACGAACTGAAGTTTGCCTTAACTGGATAATACAGGATATAAGGCAAACTGATAAGATGTGTATTTAGTAACGGCGGTTCTGCAGTGACGTAATGGGTCTAGGATAAAATACTGTGAAAAAGAGGGGAGGGCTTGTTTGAGTAGCTAATCACATCGGCGATTTGAGAGTCGATGAGGTTGAAATAAGGGGAGTATGAACGGAGAAAAACATTTTATAGAGAGNCATCGGCGATTTGAGAGTCGATGAGGTTGAAATAAGGGGAGTATGAACGGAGAAAAACATTTTATAGAGAGGGCACCCTGCCATGCAATTTTATAGTTATTACAAAATAATTTTGTACTGGCCACAAAAGTTAAGTGGTGGAAAATATATAATTTAGTGTTCACCACAAAAATTATTCGGCAAGGTGAATACTAACAAAACATTTTGTGGTTGTAACAAAATATTTTTTTCAGTGTGGAGCAGTGCCGGAATATAAGGGCGGAGGAAACGGGAGATCCCGGAGAAAACCCGCGGACCAGCGGCATCGTATTGAGNGGAAACGGGAGATCCCGGAGAAAACCCGCGGACCAGCGGCATCGTATTGAGAGAAATATTGGGTCTAGCAAAAAATAATTGTTTTTATAGGGCAAATATATAAATAAATAAATAAATAAATAAATAAATATATAGTAGCCCTATCAAAAAATTTTGTTGACTAAATGAAACTTGAAAGCAACGAAATTAATCTTTTCAACCTATCGAAATACACGCTTGAAATTAAAAACAAAACACTAAGTCGAGCCAGAAGGAATTAGACTGTTAATCAAATATTTGGTTGAAACAACTATATGTTTTTGTTTGGCCACTCATCTAATTGCTTTGTTTGAAAATGCAGCTCGTATGCTAGGATAGTAACTGGGTTAGTTAGTTCATATGTTGATGGTAAGTAATTGTATAAAAACCGTAACAAAACAAGTTCAATAGCGTAGGAAACTTAAATGAAGGCTGTGAAATTGGAAATATTTATTGAAGCACGAAGCGGAGTATGTGAAAGGTATGTGTTTGAAAACATAATCATTTTATCGGTAGTCACTCGAGCTGAGGGTGCTAAGGCGGAGCGCTCGAGCGCAAACGATCTCTGTTCGATTCACGGTCGGGCTTCGACTTTTCTTGTCGATTAATCGAAACTGTACGCAGAGCCAAGCAAATCTTTAGATGCGATAACCAAATCTTACGGATTGGGGCAGGCAAATAACAACAAAATAATTTGTTTACAACAAAATATTTCATTGCCCCTACATACAAACAAATAATTTGGCTGCGCCAAAAAAACTTTGTTTTATTCGACTAAACCCTTTTCCCAGCACTTCCCACGCGTGAAAATCCAGGAGTGGCCCCGATAGAAAACGGAATCATATTATTTATTCCTCAAATAATGAAATGTAGTAAACCTCAATAGTAATTTTTTTGTTGCAAGCAGCGCATGACCTTTAAATGGTGCTGCGAAACGCCTTTAAAACAGAAATATGATATCCTAACCAGATGACAAGCACGGAACTCTCTCTGGAATTCATGTAAAAAGTCATGCTATTTTGCAAAAGTTTTACATTAAAGCAACTTGCACTTCTTACATGTTGCTCTAAATTACTAAGTCTCTTGACTTAGCGTAGTCGTCAAGGGTAATATCTTCCGTAGGTTCCCTGCCTCAGAATTCTCTCATCAGAAAACTCAATTTCTTTAATTTCTCTTCTTGAAGCTTAAATTCTCTCGTCAAGTAGGCCTACACCAACAAAACTATTTTGTTGAATCAAACAAAGTGTGTTAGGCGCAACCAAATTATTTGTTTGTATATAGGGGCAATGAAATATTTTGTGATTGTAAACAAATTATTTCGTTCGTATCTGGTTGGCCGAAACAAATATTTCGTTACTGCAACTAAAGATTTGTTCGGTTCTACGTATATTAAACAGTTTCTTTTGATATAAAAAAACAGTTCAACCGGGATTTGAAACTAGATCAACTTCGCCCTTGCTCTACGCCTTAGGAGCCTTAGCTAAATTGCCTATTAATTAAATAATCCAAATACTGGAGGACGTGCGCAATTAAATCATTCAAGATTTATAGCTTTTTNTAAATTGCCTATTAATTAAATAATCCAAATACTGGAGGACGTGCGCAATTAAATCATTCAAGATTTATAGCTTTTTATAGATTCCAGTTAAACACATATAATAAGGGCATTTATACCATTATTAAGCGTCAATAAAATCATTAAAAACTATTGTTTCATCCCTAATTGTCACAAATAATGTAAATGAAATGATCATGCAAAAAATTTCAATTATAATTTTTTTTTTTATGATGGTGAATAAAATGTGAGTATCTTGGCTTCAAGATGAGTGGTAATTACCTTCACAGACTACGCAAGGTGAAGTGTATGAGAAGTGCGGTAGAGAAACTGTATAAGCTGTTAACGAGTATAGAGAATTTAATAGGAGGGAGCAGCTCAGTTCGTGTTGACTGGATGAGAAATTTGGTGTTTTCTGCGTACGGATGTAGCCNTAAATTGCCTATTAATTAAATAATCCAAATACTGGAGGACGTGCGCAATTAAATCATTCAAGATTTATAGCTTTTTCTAGATTCCAGTTAAACACATATAATAAAAACATTTATACCATTATTAAGCGTCAATAAAATCATTAAAAACCATTGTTTCATCCCTAATTGTCACAAATAATGTAAATGAAATGATCATGCAAAAAATTTCAATTCTAATTTTTTTTTTTATGATGGTGAATAAAATGTGAGTATCTTGGCTTCAAGATGAGTGGTAATTACCTTCAGAGACTACGCAAGGTGAAGTGTATGAGAAGTGCGGTAGAGAAACTGTATAAGCTGTTAACGAGTATAGAGGATTTAATAGGAGGGAGCAGCTCAGTTCGTGTTGACTGGATGAGAAATTTGGTGTTTTCTGCGTACGGATGTAGCCCTAGATAGAAGATCGTCCAATAAGAAATTCCATTTCCAGGTGGATTTAACGAGCAATAAAATCGACGAAGATGCAAGATAAAAAAAAATGCGAATGGACTTGTTTGCGTCTGCAAATTGACATATGTGATAGAGGCGAATTATCCCCCCCCCCCAAATCTACCTCTTCACCGTGTGGGATGACTTTCTTTTGCAAGTTACGTCGAGTGCAATGGGAATGAATACAGAACTAAACGACAGTGAAAAATCACATCTGCTGCGAAAAGGTCGTTGAAATAAACGAGAGTAAATATATTTAGCCTACTTTCGGAAGGCCGTTGTTTTTTCTATTCTACCCTTTTGCTAAGGGTTAAGTGTAGGTCCGAGGTAGGGACGGGAGTAAATGTGCTTCACATGGCTATGCCCCACACGCCTAGAGGAGAGGGAATTACATGCAAGGAGGCGTGCATCGCGGCAGATAAGTGTTAAGGCTGCCATGGCCGCTACTTTCCGAGGGAACGAAGGGCTTATGAGATCACTTTCCTGTTTGTGCGTGAGTTACTGTGCGTGTGTGTGTCCCTACCCCACTCCCTTCAAATTTGAACGTGTAAATAGAATTACATCAACCTCGGTACACATATAGAAGTAAGCAAGTGCACCTGTCTTTAGTAGTTTTCAAACACACGGGGTACTTACTTTAAAAATGGCGGCTGTTTTAAAATTTAGGCTAATATGAAATGTTTGGGAACCATTTTGTATGCTTACAGCGAAAGTTGTAAGCAATAAATTCAAAGGTAACAATTACTGCTGGTAAGGCATTTTAGAAGATGGCGCCACATGAAAAAATAAATCTTTTACACTATAACTCGAAAACTACTCAACCTTTTTTGCCAAAAACAGCACATAAGAAATACTATGAAAGGCCAGGTAAAAATGAATAATAAAACTTTATTAGGCACTTATTTTAAAAATGGCGCCCTATAAATATTTCAGGTTTATTTGGTATAACTACCGTACTATTTAACCAATTTCAACCAAATTTTGTACGTTGAAAGTATCTATAACAAGCATCATATATGCAAGTACAGCAACTTTTTTTCCTCGTTTTGTACGAAGTAAGATTTTGTGTAATTTCTCGGGAAACAATTGAGAGATTCCTATCAAATTAGGCAATCAAGAAATACTGCGGCATTTGATATGTACAACTATGTTTCAAGTTTGTCAGACATTTATTTTCAAAATGGTTGCCATATAGCTATTTTAGCTTTGTATGTTATATCGTCGAAACCATGTAATTAATTCCATTAAAACTTTGTATGATGGCTGTATATATTACAGCAAACAAATGTGTACAAAAAATATTGTTTGTCCGCCATTTTGTAAAAGAGTATCACTTGATCAAATAAAATAATGCTATCTCCGAAAAAACAACAGATTTCTACAAAATTTAGCTTACAATTAGCACTATGGCAGGCTATGCAAATTAATACATTTCGAGGGGCTCAGACATACATATTTTCAAAATGCTGGTAATATAAAAATTTTAGCGTCGAATTTTTTATCTACGAAACTGCAAAACAAATTTCAACTTAACGTTGTATGCTGACAGTATCAGTTATATCAATCAAAATTGTCAATGCAAAATGTCATTTCTCTGCCATTTTGTAAGATAGCCCCACATAAAATAATATAGTTCTTATGCTGTATCTCGGGAAACAATCAATCTTTCAAATTTTGCGAAGAAATTGTACTACGGTAGGCTGTATTAGTTTATATATTTTGAATGTGAGTCACTTATTCTCTGAAAGGCGTGCTGTTGATTGCAATTTAGCTTAATTTAATGAGTTTTTCTGAATTCGGATCCCGGGTAAGTCGCTCGTGAATTTTAATTGTCTTTGTACTGTTTCACATGTGTCTAGTTTCATTTATAATAATATTCTGTCAATGAGACGTCAACGAATACCTACCATCTAAGCTTTCAAGAACTTCGCTAAAATTTATTTGCACCAATGTAGAGGAAAGTAGTCTCAACAGCTATCAGTAACTTATTGTTTTACAGTATCAACGTAGACTGCTTTGTCAGCATTTCAGAACTCCATGAAAGTAATTACCAGTTTGTGTAAACACATGTTTATCACATGCATAAGTTCGAAAATGCGCTGAAAAAAAATTGAAACATGCATAATTTATTAAGCTATTTTCTGTGAAGAACAATAACCGCCAACGAAGTAGCATATTTTCCTGGCTGAATTGGTAGTAGGTTTGCTAAAATTAAGAGCCTAATCGCTTGAAGTTCCAGAGGTGTTTACAAGTTAGAAGGGAACGAGGAGAGGTAGTGGACATCTGCTCTACCATTCCAATTAAATGGTAGCCATTTTTAATTTACCATATTTCCCATTGAAGTTCAAATACCACCCTCACTCATCCCTCAACTCTTCGAAACACTCATTCGCATTACTCGCTACCGAACTTGGCACAGGAAGAAAATATATATAGTCTGTTCGCGGTTTATTCCCTTTTTTTTATCTAAACCTTTGAAAAATCACCTCATGTATAGCGTATTTGGTTGCTTCCTACATATGTCCTGCATTACTAGCGTTTTATTCGTATGTTAACATTTAAGTATCTTACTTTTGGTTAAAGTGAATGTTTACTTATATTATATTTGTAATTTAAAAATTTCATTCGTAATTAATTTAAATAGAAAGAGTGAAAAATGGGCGTGTTAGTAATGCCTAGTAAGATCTAGTTCTTATACAAAGTATTATTAAACTGAGTGAACACGAGTGTAGTGCTCACTCATCTTCGTTTACATGAGGCGGAGTAATATCCTGGAAGCAGAACTTTAGCAGGGCTTTATAAAAGTCGGAAATAACCATTAATTGACTATAACAAACACAAGAAGAATAATCTGGGTTACTTACTGATATTTCACTTGAACTTGCGTTTGTGCTCGTCAGGCATGTTGTACGCTCGTCCAACAGACTAGATTAAGCACACCGAGGCGAAATGACGCGGTGTTTCCTTTCATGTGGACGTACCCATTCTCTGACTGGATACACGAGGCTCTGGGAACGGACTTTGTTTTTGATTGGTAACTGCATGCTGCGGAAGGTTACCTATTGGCTGTTCTACCAGCTGGCGAGTAGGTTACCATGCGCTGATTGGCGCACGACGTTCCGCCATGTTTGTTAGGTTAGCACGTCCATTATTTTTGGGATGCGTTGCTGAAGTTGGCAACGTTCGCCACCGTTTCACTGTTGCGTTACTTAATATTTCGGGACTAGAGAATTTCGCGAATTCACTTTAAGAGAAGCTAGGCTTCAAACAAGTGTTGATTTATGGTGTATTTGTAGGGACTGAAAAGGTTCGCGAATTACTTTTAGATAAATCTTAACTTCAAGCAAACGCACATTTATGCTATGTCTGCAACTGGACCCCAGCTTATTATACACGCCCAGGTAAACTCTGAGCCAATAGCAGATCTGCACGGAAATAAGCACCGAACCATGTGCAATCTGATCTGAAGTAAAACTTACTACAAACCGGGGAACAGCCAGCGAACAGAAAGATGAGACTCGAAAATACATAGGACAGTGCAATCTAACATAAAGGTAGTTTAAAGCGCAACATTTTCCCGTTGTTATTATTTCTTAGGGGCACATGTTTTTCGCGAAAACATTTCAGGACAACTCGTGTTCCGAAAAACTTAAGTTCATAATCACTTTCGTGGTCGGCCCTTTTGTGTCTTGTCTGTTTTCCTGCGAATCCCTGACGGTCAGTGTCGGAAAAAACTTAATTATGAATGGCTCACTCATCTAACAACTGACTTCGCGCAAAGACAACCGACCAGTAATTAAAGTAGAGCTGAAAGTATGCACGTAGAATATTGACGTCTAACCTCCGCGTAAATCTTTCCGCGAGGAACAGCTGGCTCTATTAATGTTATGTTAAGTGAATTTTTAGTTGAATAGTCTCGAGAGGCATTTCTAACATGGCTTACAACGGGAGCTAATCCGACCCTCACAAATAATACGGAATTCACATAATAACAATGGCGTGTGGGGAGTGCACCCAGGGCAAGGCAACACCCTCCGAGTGACAGTATTTCCAGCTGGGACCCGTAGGTGACAGAAATGAGACCCTGGAATGGAGCGGCGCTAGAATGCAAGGGAAAAACGGGAGTACCCCGAGAAAACCCGCCGGCAAGCGGCATCGTCCAGCACGATTCCCACATGCAAGGATCCGGGAGTGAACCCGCCGGGGATCGAACCCGGATCGCCGTGGTGGGAGGCGAGCGCCCTGGACACTACGCCACCGCTGCCCTTGTATACTGGAGTACCAAGCTTACCAGAACTTCACACACGCGTGTTTTTGTTGAGAGCTCTGAGGAGCATTTTTTATAAGTGTACGAAATGTTGTTCAACTTGTAGACATTACTTAAGAGTAATATTGTCTCGCATGAAAGAACTTTAAGACGGAATTTAGGCACACCCGAATTTCGCGAAAAGATTTCACGACCAGTTGTTTTTCAAAACACTTAACCTCAGACACTCTTTAACAATTGAGTGATTTATTTTTAACGTGGCTGCCCGCGAATCGCAGACGTACAGTGGCGGGTAGTTCTGATTGGCCAGTCAAGTAAGTAAATGTCTTCTAACAAACACACGCGGCCAATAAGGCAAATAATACTGCTAGCATGCCCGTAGAGTATTGAAATCTAATATGTGCGGAAATAGTTTCGCGAAATACGGATGTCCCTAAATATGTCGTGCAAAAATCGAAATTTTGTTGCTTTTGGGTCATACAAATATTAAAAACCAACTCACCGTAATAAGATAATTCCAACTGAAATGTGATTTCAAAGAATCTCTAAAATCATGCTATGAAATGTTTTCGCAATTTTTAAAAACTGCTTAAAAAAAACGAAAATTTGCATGTTTTCGATTTAAAGCACTCTATATTTTTTTGCAAAATACATTTGGCTAAGAAACAACTTAAAATTAATTATAATACGATTTTTCAGAAACCCTTGATAAATTTTCTGTAAATGGTTTCATTTGTTTCGTTTGTACGTCCAAAAAAACACTTAAATTGTGATTTTGACATTCCATTATGCAAAAACTATGCGACGTAAAGATTTGATATGCAAGGAAAAAATGCTCATAATTAGAGACCTGAAAAATTCCCGAGTGTACAAATGTGCCGATGTCAACTGCACATTGGTTGTCTGCTGTCACAGTAGAAGGCAGCAACGTTCTCCATGAGATGTCAAACACTGCGTGGACTAATGGATAAAGTTATATAAACTCACATGTTTTGAATTATAACTTGTCCCAAAATGAATCCGCAAATTCGTCAGTTCTCTACATATTTATCTAGCTTGTATAGTGACGTCTCAATATTACCCTCTATTCTAATGACGTGTTGTTGTTGTTGTTGAGACACTTGAAGGGCATTTAAAAACAACAAGGTCGAGCAGGAACGGAATGTGAAACGCGAAATGAAACTTGAGTACTCGGAGAAAACTCTCCGGCAAACCGCAGCACCCTCCTGTATTTCCCACATCCGAAAATTGGGAGTGATGTGAACTGGAATCGAAAAAAAAATAAAAATTCTCCATGAGGGGAACCCGGTGAATTTGTTACTCTGCAAAGGCAACCCTAATGTTTCACACGTGTTATCATTAGAGGTAGTAAAATTTCGCGAAAATATTTAAAGACAAGTTATATTTCAAAACACTGCAGGGTCGTTTACGTATCTTGATTGACTGAATTGCTTTTTGACACGTGTTAACTGTCTGCGCACGAATCACATAGGAGCCGTGTTGCCGAATTCTGAGTGGCCCAGGCAAATATGAAACGCCTACTCAAGCAGACCACCACCAATGGCAATAGACAAACTGCTGTTGGGTGCTTATAGTATTAGAGTTTACTGCGTACTCATATTTTTTCGCGAAAAATCACTAGCTCTAGTGATCGTCGTGAAATTACTTTGCTGTTGCTGGTCGGCGGGTTTTCTCGGGGATCTCGCATCTCCCGGCACTTTCTGTCCGGCGCTGCTCTACACCCACCTCGCTTTACTCTCATCGGGTCTCAACACCTCGTTGTTAGAGCCGGCCAAATCTTTGCCACTCATCCACCTATAAACACCTTTCAACAGACTTTCTCTTCTTGCATATTCTCGGGGATCTCGATCTCCTCCCCTGCGATTGGACAGAGCGCGGGACTCAAAGTTTCGTCGACAGCGAGGTAATGAGCAATGACGCCCGAATTTCGCGAAAAGATTTCAGCACATGCTAGATATCGATTCTCTACGGGCATACCAACAGTTTTCATTTGCTTGTTGGCGGCGAGTCTTTGTGAGAAGACATTTTCGAACTCGACTGGCCAATCAGAATCAGGTAACACCGACACTGTACGCCTGTGCTTCGCGCCTCGATATTCCCTTCGAGAAAGGGGATGTGATCTAAAGCGTTGTGAAATGCAACTGGCCGTGAAAGTGAAATTTGGGTGTCCCTAGTCAATATAGACCGCGCAAGAACCGCGGAGATGCAGAAACGGGGGAGGACTCTGCCATGGCCTGTAGTAAGGAACCAACACAGAATTCGCCTGGAGTGACTTCAGGAAACCATGAGGAATCCATAACCAGGAAAGACGGATCGGGATTAGAACCCAAGTCCTCCTGAATGCACCGCCTTGCTCGGTTAACATTGCTCCGGCGATTTCCGGAAAAAGAAGTAAGGGGCTATTTGTATATAATAGTTTATATCTAATCTATCTATCCTATATAATGTTATTATTATCAAATATTGATATATATTTATATAAATAATTTATATTACAATACCTTATTTATTATAATAATATAAAATAAATATTATGTTATTTATATTAAAATCTTATTATACTTTAATTAATACCCAGGCGGTGAAGCAGCCTAGGTGCGAGGGTCTCAGGTGTCTCGGAACGACGTCACCGTCTGCGTTGTTTGTACCGAAATGTGGTATTGATTTCGTTTGAGCGCGAAGAGCGGTGGGGGACGTGGGACAACTGTGCCGACAGCGCGCGGTCTCTGCCCCCGCTGAGTGTGCGGGCCGGGGCCCCGGTAAATCCGCTTGAATAGGCAAGTGTGCAGACGTTGAAACGGCGAGGGCGTTCCTTTCGCGTGGACGTACTCGGTCGCTAACATTAGAATCACCGTTTCAGAGCACTCAAAAAATGGCTGCAAACGGCTTTAAGTACTTTATCTCAAAATACATGCTTCAGACGCATTCCAATCCACACAAGTGCCCTGCACTGAACCTACCTACAGACGTTCTGCCAAATGGGGTCACCAATGAAAGTTACGTAATTACAAACAGTGCGACCAGAACACTGCACGCCAGTTTAGTGTTCTCGACCTCGCATTGAGTCATCAGTAGAGAGCTGAAAATTTCGCTGTTTCATTTTGGGACACGCTAGAAATCAAAACACGTGCGTTTATATAACTTTAGCCAGGGATGCTGAAACGGTCGATCGCGATCGACCGGTCGATCGCGAGAGCTTTGAAAGTCGATCGCCGACATATGTCCACATTACCTCAAGAAATTAAAAATAAGCGCCTCCCGTCGGTCACTCGTACGGCGACACGGTGATACGTAATAATAAAATGTAAAGTCACGCCGAAAAGAACGCTCAATTGAACAAATGAAAAAAAGAACAACTATGTAAACTAATGCCGTGGGATACCGCTTGGCATACCGTTTGTGTAATCGCCAAATAAGAGTTCGTGCATAAAAAAAGATTTAAAACACGCAAAGATTTCTCTGTATTTAATATTTTTATGGTCTGTCATTTGTTTGAGTTCAGTTGTTGTTTAGTTGAGAGATTTGGACGGCTCTTAACGAGGTATTGAGAACCAATGAGGCTGAAATGAGGTGAGAATGGAGCAGCGCCGGAAAGCAAGAGCGGGGCGAACGGGAGATCCCCAAGAAAACCCAATGACTAGAGTCATCGCCCGGCGCGGTTACCACTTGCAAAAAACTGGGAGTGGCCCGTCTGAGGAATGAACCCAGTTCGCCTTGGTGGGAGGCAAGCATTTTAACCCACAACATTAGTTTACTTTGCATATATTTTTATCTGTACTACTTTGTTAGTATTTGTTACTATGACTGCAGAAAAGTAGGAAACTTTTGGATTTGAAGTCAAATTATTAAAAAAATATTAAGTGAATAATTTTTGTATTCGAGGGAAATAGCATCGCATACAATGCGTAGAACTTGAACAATGTTAGGTACAAAAATTATATAATTAATTTTTTTGTCATCTGAGAGCCTTTCAGACCTACTGTAATTTACGTTTTCAGGTGTTGCAAACAAAGTTTTTTTTTATGCGTTCTGTACTTAAGTAGACACAACACTTGTTTCACTGTCACGAAAAATAGGCTGTAGGCTACTTGTGTATTCGGCTACCGTCATACGAACCAATTACGACCTAGACCAGTAAGTCAGTTTGCGAATCATTTGCCGATCTTACCGATCATTGGTAATTGAGCTTCACATTGTGAAGTACGGACCAAAAATTACCTACAAGTGCGCAATGAACACAAATGTGTACACTGGGTCATAATGGGTTAAATATGTTAATATTGATGCGTTTGTAAAGCGCGATTTCATATTCACAATGAACGCCCTGTTTTTGAAAAACTCCTATACGTCTGGAGCTGTTTTGTGAGGAGGGAATATAGGCGACACTGAACACGCACGCCTATATGCTATTCAAGGTAAAGTGAGCACTTTTGAAAGCCCTCTCCTTCGAAAAAAAAAATTTAAAAAAAATTATTTTATCTTTAGATGTTAACTTTCGAGTGCGGTGGAATGTTAACACTGTGTTTATTACTTATATGGAAATATTTGTTTACAAAGGTGGCTGAAGGATACAAAATGGCTGAAAGGGACATGTAATTAGGGCCTCAAAAGTTNACACTGAACACGCACGCCTATATGCTATTCAAGGTAAAGTGAGCACTTTTGAAAGCCCTCTCCTTCGAAAAAAAAAAATTAAAAAAAATTATTTTATCTTTAGATGTTAACTTTCGAGTGCGGTGGAATGTTAACACTGTGTTTATTACTTATATGGAAATATTTGTTTACAAAGGTGGCTGAAGGATACAAAATGGCTGAAAGGGACATGTAATTAGGGCCTCAAAAGTGCTCACTTGACAGTGAACATCCTATACATAACATCTCAGCGCTTCTACGCGCAAGGCTTGCAGTTTTTCCGTCGGCGATATGCACTATGCAAATTACATCGGTAGCAGTGGTACTTCGTCACACGCGACGAACGCCAAAGTTTCAACTACGCCCGTGTGATCGTACTTTTCTCCTGCCACTTAAGTCAGTTGTGCATTGCCATGCTCTAACTCCTGCTGGGGTAAGAACAAAGTAAGGGATGCGTATAAGTCTCATAGAAAGTTACCACCAGACTAACAAGTTTAAATAAAAAGTTGAGCAAAATATTTGTTAAACAGATCTTACAGAAGTATCAGAGGTTCGCGGAGATGACTCGCTTATTAGTAAAAAGATAGGGATTTTCAAGGCCTTCCACAATTTGGTATGCTCCAACATTCTACTTTTGTTATGTTTAATCTAATTTAGAATAACCTTTCCTTTCTTCGCTTCTACCGTCGAACTTATAGCTCGAACTTCTGTAAGACTTATTACTTCTGTTAGAAATGTTAAATAAATACTGTACTTAACGGTTCTATATAAACTGGTTATATGATGTTAACTTTCTATAAGACATGTCCCCTTCTTTTTTAAAAATCCTAGTATGAGTTACAGCATAACAGCTTGCAAGCATTAAAAAGTGGCATTTATCTCTCTCTTCGAATACAACTAATGAGAAATAAAAGGCCATAAAAATACGGGCTTTGATGATAGGTTTTTTTATTACGCTCTCTGGCAAAATTTCGTATTCTTCGAAATACGCGAAATACGCGTATTCACGAGGGCAATTTCACAGAAAATATTTCATTGAAAAATTTTGTTTCCTGTGTAGAGCGGACGAACACCCTCCCTTCGCAATTTCAGTCGTCGCGCCATTATGAAATCAAAGCGCTGCTGTGATCATGAGCAATCCGGACGCTTGACAGAGGCGCGCTTGAAAATCGAACGTCGCTACGAGTCGACCGGCAGGAAAGTCGCAGAGACGCTTTTGAGAGTATCTACAACACTGCGCACCGTACAGTCGGAATGGAACGAGCCAAGCGGAAAGGAAACAGTTTGCACAAAGGAAGAATCCAGACGACACACGACGGGAAGAATGTCGCCGGGAACGCGTTTTCGCGGAATGCGGAAGAAACACTCCGGTGATACGCGAACAAATACAAGTTTTGCTTTTCTAAATGCAGCTACAGCGGTTCCTGCCACTGGCGTCGCAGAACTGAAAGAAGGGAGTCAAAGTTCTATCGCTCTCCAAAACCCGACCAGTAATTGCGGAGAAACACTGTAGTTAAAAGTCAGGATGACTCTGTTTTGTATGCATCAGGCGGGGCGAGGCATCGCGCGGACGTTCGTGATACAAGGAAAATATCGCGTCCAGCTCGTGTGTCGCTCCAACTTGGTGCAGCTACGCGAGAAGAACAATTTTGTAATACTGAGAAAAGGGTCTCTCAAATTGGGCACTACACTCTGAATTAGAATCAGCGGAAAACCACTGATTCACAGTGAAATTAAACTACTTGAATCGGTGAAAATTTCTCAACTTAGAATTTATGGAAAACCACTGATTGTTTCAGTGAAAAATGTTCAGTGATTGAATTAGTCACGTGAAAAAACTTCACTGATTGAATAAGTGAAGCCCAACGCAGTAGTGAATGAAAAATTGTTTTATTGAATTTCGCAAAATAATTGCGAGAAATAAACATATTTACGATAGTTTGCGATTTGTATTGCGCGATTTTCTGTGATTTAAAAAAAGTGAAAAAAAGAAATCGGTGGTGTACGGGATTGAACTCACACACCCTTTCCACTTCGCTTCTAGGCCGTTACGTTACCATCTTTTTTGTTTTTCTAAATCTCTTACTTTATTGACATATTGGTCGATGCATGTGCCGCTGGACAGAGCGTGTGTGACGTTTGACAGTGTGCGTTCGTGACGTTTGACGAGCTCAAGTAGACCGACTTGATGACCAATCCACAGTACACAAGTGCGCGACATGCGAGCTGAAAATCTGCTGTGGAGGAACCGGGGTGCGAACTCCCGACCCTCCGATCAAAAGTCGGCCACTCTGCCCCTGAGCTATGCAGGCAGAGCTCCGTCTGCGCTATNGCGAACTCCCGACCCTCCGATCAAAAGTCGGCCACTCTGCCCCTGAGCTATGCAGGCAGAGCTCCGTCTGCGCTATCAAGCCACGTTGATATATACGAGGATAATATATGTCTGAAAGTTTTAAATTTTAACAGCTTCAGTTTTATGACCATTTTACAAGCTGTTTCACTTGCCCATCAGTAAAAAAACAAACCACTGAAAAAAAGTTAAAAAAAAAAAACTAATGAATCAGTGGAAAAATGTCACTGAATAAATAAGTGAAGGAAAACTGGAATTTTTTTCACTTATTCGTCAGTTAAATTCACTGAAGCGACTGTTGGATCAGTCAGGTTCTGAGCTCACTCAAACAGTGAATTTCTCACTGATTCAGATTTAGAGTGTAACGACGCTTGGCTACATCGTGTTCGAGCGACACACTTACAAGAAGGCACAGCAGCTAAGGATAATTCACCAGCTTATTTGGGTAATGGTTCCGGTTTTGCTTCTGTCAGCGCCTCGCAACAAAGAGGAATGTCACACACTGAAGGAATATGATAAATTGTGCAAAGACTGTTCACGGTAAAGAGAGCCATTTTTGAAAGCAACTTTAGAAAAATGTCACTTGCAACTACTACGTATATTTTAACGGGTACACGGACTGGCGTGCGCCCAGTAAAGTCGGCAACAATGTCGGAGGGAAAGTAGTGCCATTCCTTACGGTTGANGGTACACGGACTGGCGTGCGCCCAGTAAAGTCGGCAACAATGTCGGAGGGAAAGTAGTGCCATTCCTTACGGTTGAATTAAAAATTTTACGTAAACGTATGTAAATACCGAAACTATTATTTATACTATCCCTTTTTTAATGCGTATAAAGGTAAGAATGAGCATATTTGTAAAATATTTACTTTTATGGTATTTTCATAGTTTCACTTGACCAACGCATGAATAAAGTGATCAGGTCCTCGATAATGTTAATTTTACATGCGGTGGAAGAATACACAAGATAAGTACAAATAGATCCAGAGCAGGGCTTTATAAAATGTTCATTTTAACTTGAACAGACTTTAGAGGGGTGTACCTGTAATTCTTCTCTAATAATTAAGTAATAATCGCACATGAGCAAAAACGAAACGTGAGTTTTTTTCCTTCGGTGTGTGTGGTTACATGTTTGTACATTACAACAAAGAAAGGGAGACACATAAGAGAGTGGACATGATAAACACGGTCTGCGAATGTGAACATTTGAGTACGTGCTCGAAGTGTCCACCATCAACCTCAACACACATACGCAGTATTTTGTGCAAGGACAACTGAACAGACTGAAGGGTTCCCTTCGGTATCGCAGCACATTCCTCGACCATGCGGAGTTTTAAGTCTTCTGGCGTCATCGGGACCTGTCCATAGACATCATATTTGATCATAACCCAGAGATACAAAATTCCAAAGGCGTCAAATCAGGGGAATGTGCAAACCAGCTGATAACGCATCGACGCCCTATCCACCAACCAGGAAATAGCTAGGTGAGTGCTTGCTTAGTCACAAGCGAGTATTGGTTGGGTCACCCATCTTGCTAGTACCACATACATCTACGTGTTCAAAGTGACACGTCCTCTAGAAAAGACGGTAAAACATCGGAAAGAAAGAGTGCATTTTTGTCGCCAGTTAAAGTTCCCTCAGTTTAGTAAAGACCAATGCCTAGCGACCTGAAGAATTCGCGGATTCCTTTTGGGACAAGCTGGAATTCAAAATACGTGCTTTTATATAACTTCAGCCATTTGTACACCAGGTGTTTGTGACCTCCTGGTGGACGGTGTCCAATTGTCGCCTTCCACTGTAACAGCAGACAACCAATGTGCAGTTGATATCGGCATATTTGTACATAAGACAGTGGAGTCTAGCCTGCAGGTCATTGAACTAGCGATTTTTTCAGGTCTCTACCAATGACAAGTGGCGTATAGGGTTCAGTAGGACATATACTACCTTATACTTGCAACAAATTGTAGCATTATTTCAATTTGGTGTTAGCAAAGGCATTTAAATTACAAGACAGACACCCAACCACAAATTAAATCATTACTAGATTTTCAATGCTAACGAAAATTAACAGGTGCCTGATTTCTGAATTTTGGGAAAAACATAAGTGCCCCAAAATAATGCAATGCAGTCCAAATCTAGAAGTCAGCATAATAAAATATGTTTACACAGGACCTCACTTATGAGTAGAGAACTGAAAAATTCGCGAGTTCAATGACCTGCATAATAGACTCTACAGTCTTATGTAAAAACATGCAATTATCAAAATGCACGTTAGGTTGTCTGCTGTCACAGTGGAAGGCAACAATTGGACACCATTCTCCAGGAGGTGTCAAACACCGCGTGGACCAATGGCTAAAGTTATATAAACGCACGTGTTTTAAATTCTAGCTTGTCACAAAATGAATTAACGAATTATTCAGGTTTCTACTTGTGATACATTTTGTAAGACAGCGCCACGTGAATAAATAGAGTTTTTATGCCACATCTCCGGAAACAAGTAACCTATTTCTTCCAAATTTGTTAAAGAAGTAATGATATGGTAAGTCTTGCAAACTGACACGTTTTAATTGGGTCAGAAACTTATTTTCGAAATGGCGATCATATAAACACTAAGGCTTTGTATGCTTTGAATACGAAACCATGTTACCAATTGCAAATTAATTTAGTATCCTAGGAGTAATTATGCAAGTATCAGATGAGCTTATAGGCAAACTCTTTGGTCCACCATTTTGAAGATAACACCAAATTAAAGTTATGCGTTTATGTCCTATATCGGTAAATAATTTAGTGATTCCCTTGAAATTCAGGCGATAAGTTATACTTCTGCAGTTAATTTTAATGTATATGACTTAAGGAGGTGTTCACATATCAAAAAATAATAGCCATTTAAATATTTTAGGTTAGTATTCCATATGCCCCAAAACAATTCAGTCAAGGTTTGTATGCTGGCAGTATATATGAAAAACCTTGAATGTGATTATCCAAATTTGTTATGAAGAAAATAGCGTTTTTATGTCATATTTCGGGGACAAATTAACCGACTACCTCCAAATTTTGCATTTAAGTAATGCTATGGTTTGCAATTTAAATTCACGTGTTTAAGTGGGATTTTTTTAATGGATGCAATATACATAATTTAGATGAGAATTTTATATCTATTAAACAATTTAACCAAATTCAATCATTCTTTCTATGCTGACAGTATCCACCAGAATCACCAAATATTTTAATAGAGTGGCTCTTTTGCCGGTAATTTTGTAATATAGTGTCAGGTAAGGAAGTTTAACATACATGCTGTATTTCGGGAAACAATGTACTCAATTATCTCCAAATTTTGCACATAAGAAATGCTGCAATAGGTTATGTAAAATTACATAATTAAAGTGTATCAGAAATTTATTTTCCAAATTTGGACCGTATAAATAACGAAGATAAATTTGTCATCTCTATTATACGATTCAACTAAATTCAACCAATATTTGTATGCTTAAAGTACCTATTAGAAACATCTTGTATGCCTATATAGAGATTTTTTTTAGGCATTTTTGTATGAAAGTACCAATTGAGAAAACCATATTTCGGGAACAAATGAAATGATTTTCATCAACCTTACCGGTTCATGGTTTACGTGGTTCAGGAACTCATTTTTAAAATGATGACCCTGTAAATTTTTTGTTAGTAAGCAATGTCAACATATACATCTGACTAATTACAACTGAAACTGATGCTCCATATTAAACCTCCGTAATGCAGTCAGTTGCATGTCAGCTTACGCTACTGTTATTATAGAGTTAAAGTCTCGGGTAAGGCATGTGTTTATTGGTGTCTCACCAGTGTTGCATATATTTCTGGTTTTATCTCTAATGATGTCATTGTCAACGAGATGCCGACTCCTATTTACTTTCTGAAATTTTTGAGAATGTTACGAAAATTATTTTCATCCGTGTTAACGAACGTAGGCTTAATAATTATATTNTCATCCGTGTTAACGAACGTAGGCTTAATAATTATATTTGATATTTCTTGTTTCTAATTTAATGATGACGGAAACTCATTGATATACGTATGGAACCACACAAATCTTAAGCTACACCAAGAAAATCTAACAAGTTCAAAGCTATAAAATAAGAACATAAAAATAATCTAGTTTCAACAACACAATATTTAATTGCCCGTATACAAACAATTAATTTGGTTGCATCAGATCGAACATTCTTTCATTCAACAAAAAATTTTTCTAAGTGACAGTCCGACCCACGCCGTGGACTTCACGTCAAAGTCAGCTTTGCCACGCAAGTTTTGAAGGCTAAAGTTCTTCTGAGTTAACGAACACCACTTTCAGAGTTCCGTGTAAGAAGCTCATTGCTTGCGTGAATCTAAATATAGTCTATGCATCGTTACTTCCAAAATTTTCTGAAGCCCTGCTTAAGCGATTCCTCCACTTCATGAAAACTAAGTTTAATCTATAAAAATTTCACCGAATCGACAATGGACCGACCGCATTCATGTGCACTCAGCTTAAAAATATTTTGCATGAGAAATATTTTATATTGGGCGTTTCGAACACACCTACAGAGCGATCCATATAAAAATGTACCATTTTAATAGACTGTAACCACAAAATAAACAACAAAATAAATGTGCAATCACATCAGAAACGATGAGCAACCTTGGTTAGATTCATGTAATTCAAAGTAAAATTAGTAAATGGCCGCCACCTGCTTGCAAGCACAAATGCACCCGTCGGACCACATTCTGAGATGTTTTCCGTAATGTGTCCTAGCTGTACTTCAGTAACGATGTGTTCTCTCGGAGTTGCGCAAGTGTACGCAGACTGTTCCGACACATTATAACCTAAGGAAGTTTCACATGTGGAGATCTGGAGAGGTGAGGTCCGGGGATCGAGGAGGCCACAGGTCCTCGGGGATTTCTCGGTCATCTAAGAAGCCAGTGATGAGAGCTGCGGATTTGTTAGACACGTGGCATTTTCCATCATTTTGCTAAAAAAAAAAATTCCTCCCGCAACTCTGAGTCACCGAGTTGCTGCACGGATTAATTGAATAAGCGTCCGTACACCTCGGTGTTCACAGTTTCCTCGAAGAAAATGGGGCCAACAATTCTGGAAGCTGACACTGCGCACCAGACAGCAAACTTTTCAGATTTCTCACTAGTGACCAAATAGTTGGTTTTGTTGTAATGGCTCGCATACCGAATTCTCCTCGATATGCCCGTTGCGTTTAACCCATGAATTCATTTTCCATTACGTTTACACCAAAAAACATACTGTCGAATTGAGTACAGCATGTCTGCGATTACGGCAAACGAATCACTACATGCACAATAACAATAACCAGTGAGAATCAACGTCAACACGGCCGACAATCGTGCCAGGGTTACCAATCTCTAGGGACACCCAAATTCAGCGAAAAGATTCCCGCACATGCTATATTTAAATACCATAAGTGCATACCAGCAGTTTTCATTTGCTTATTGGTGGCGTTTTGCTGTGAGAAGACATTTTATTACTTCTCTGGTCAATCAAAATTAGTTACTCCGATACTGCACGTCCTAAAAAAAAATTAAATTAAATTTCAAACATTGCGAAAACATTTTTAACCCTTTGAGGAGTATGCACGTATATATTCGGGGCTAAATTTATGTGGGAATTTCTTTGCACTTGGAGAAAAAACTCGCACTTTTACTATTTCGCTTGACGTTATAGGAATCTAAGAAAAAAAATACAAACTGTCAACTTTTCAATTCGTAAAAATAATGTTATACTTTCTAATCATTACCGAAATAAACACGATGGATTGTTTTACCAGTTACATCTGTCTTGGCACATTAATTAGTACACAGTCAACGCGCTATTCCATTGACCGACGGCCTGCCAATAATAAACATTGAAGAGTATAGTAAGCGTGTCAGGTGTAGTCAGTACCAATACGAATATGTTAAGTGGAAATACAGAGGCTAAAACAACAAAATTGCTGTTGTAGAGAATAAAGGCGGCTTATTTCGGCCTAAATATGCGCCTTCCTCAAAGGGTTAAGGAATAACAGGAAGGACATACAGATTTAGGGGCGGTTAAGGGCAGATATTTTGTTAAGCACTGAGTATAATAATAACGCTCTGTCATATGTAGAGGCCAATAAATATTTCTTTGCGCTTCGTGTTACTGGCAGCGGCTGTTCGTGAGACTAGGATTATAGTCTCGACAAATAACGATGTCCCGTGAGAGAATTATCCCTTCTGGACAAGGTATTTTTTACTTTTTAAGACCCAGCGTACACAAGTGTGTAAATTACTCACGCGTAGGTAATTTTTGGTCTCTACTGCACTCTACGAAGCTCAGTGACAAATGATCTTACTGGGGGATAAATTATTCGCAAACCGTCTTTCTGGTCTATGTCGTAATTGGATGATATTACTGTAGCCAAACATATATTTGTTTGTAACTCCTGAAAGCGTAAATTAAAGTGCGTTTGAAAGGGCTAAAAACTTTTCCTGTGAAATATCTGATATGATGGATTTTAACCAATATTATAAAGCGTTTCCCAACATTTATAACCTAGTTTTTAATATATAGTGGGATAAGTACTACAACTAGGTAACTACAAATTTTGCAAAATATGGGTAATTGCAAAGAACAATTCCATTAGGTTAGGTCCACAACATACTACATCTAGGTAACTGTTGTAGACAATTCACAGGTGCTACTTAGAATATTCAAAAATAGATAAGTTGATCATCAGAAATAAAATGCATTCTATAACTAGGCAAGTTCACATATCTAGTTGTCCAACATATCAGGATTGCAAGATTGGAGCAACAACTAGGCAAGTTAACATGTCTAGTTTTAGTGCTGTAAGTCTGAGAGTTGATTTCTTGATCAACAGGTGGCTCTAGTTGTCTTATTAAAGTTCAATTATGGTTTTCTACATTGTCTAGCTAGTTGTTTGTTTACAGTGTATGAAATTTTGTCACTTGTACGTCTAAGATTCTTAAGATGTCTTCAAGAACGCGTGGAATATTGCAATTAGGCGATATCAATATTAGTATGCATAATTTTAATATTCCATTTTGAAATTATAACATTCCATTACTCTGTAAATTACTTGGGTATCCTACGGATCCCAACTCTTATTGTCAATATCGAAGAGTAATGTTTGCGTGCTTTTAATTTTAAGAATGACAACTTACAGAGCAATGATGTAGAAATTGAAAATTAGAATTCTTGGAATAGTAGTTCGTTTAATATGTCTCATTGTCAGCCATTACCTACAAATACCACTTACTCTGGTCATTATTATTGAATTATCAGTTCGGAACATTAGGATTTACATTCACTTAAGCTCAAACGGAATTGAAAAAACAGAACATCCAATAGATTATGTCCTGCATTGAATTCTACCTCTGAGCCTTGATATAAAAGGGGTTATGGCAGCAACGCGTTTGATGTGATACTCGCCGACACCGTAGACATAGCAATTTGTAATTATAAGTTTTGTTATTTTCCTATTAGGTAATCATGTGTATATTTAGAAAATGCATTACTTTATTTAATTACTCTTCTTATATTCTGGTGAGAATCCTTATAATGTTATCGTGATTTTTTTTTCTTTTTTCTAGGCCGTGAGATCAAATTTTAATAGTCCATCCTATGATCCTAACTCAATTCTTGGACCCAGTCATTCTGAAGAAACCATCGCTCGTGAAACAGGTGAGAAACTCGACACTCTTAACTCAAATTCTGACTCTGATGAGGAAGTTGATGAAGAGCCTATATTTTCATCAGAGCACTCCGAATTTTCCACAGAAGAGATATCTACCGATGAAACCTCACTAAGTGACACTGCCTCGACGGGAATTCCCGAAGTGAAAATTAGCTGTGCACGTCTTGATTGAATGGAGACGTTTCCTGCGAAAACGGAAAAACCTCGAAAGCGGCTTAGATGTCAAAGTAAGTGGGCTAGGACAATGGGTAAGGAAAAGAGGGCTAGGGGTGAGTCGTATGTTTCTTCAAGGAAGAAAGTCATTCCTGCCGTTACAATGAAACCTCCATGTCGAAACTGCAGGAGCCAATGCAGCTCGAGAATTTCGGAAGAGGAACGTAATCGGATTTTTTCTGCTTATTACGCCCTAGAGAATATAAAAGGCAGAGAGATTTTATTCAAGCCAATACAGATAGGACCTTCAAAAAGCGTATAACGGCTGAAAATTCTAAACGTTATTTCTCCGTTATACTTTATCTTCCGTGCCAGGGTAGAAACGTTAAAGTCTGTAAGTTTATGTTCCTTAATACCCTTGGTATTATAAAAGGAGTAGTATACATTGCAATGAAAAAGCGAACCTCTGAAAATACCGGTGAAGGGAATAAGAGAGGTAAGCACATAAAAGAAGAAACACCACCAGCTGTCTTAGAAAATGTACAAAAAACACATCGAGAGTTTTCCTGTGATGCCTTCCCATTACTGTCGCGCAACGACCAAGAGCCTCTAGCTTGATACATCTTTTGATATTAACCGAATGTACGACATGTACTGTCAAGTTTGTAATTAAAATGGTGAATATAACGCCAGTTTACCTCTCTATCGTAAAATTTTCAACCGGTTTTATAATTTAGGATTCCATCATCCAAAAAAAAAAAGACCAGTGTCGAGTTTGTTCTCACTATAGCTATGCTTCATCAAACGAGAAAGAGGCCTTAATGGCAGAGAGTAAAAATCATTTGGAACTTAAAGATAGAGCCCGTGCCTAAAAAATAAAAGATAAGGAAGAGGCACAAAAGTCAAACTGCGAATCGGCATGTGCTAATTTTGATTTGCAGCAAGTGCTTCTCGTGCCATCAGACCCTGCTAACAATGCGCTATTTTATAAAGGCCGTCTTGCTACATGCAATTTTACAATCTACCTGCTTAACGCCCAGCAAGGCTTCTGCTACATGTGGGACCAGACCCAAGGCGGTAGAGGTAGTTGTGAAATTGCAAGTTGTGTTCAATTGTTTTTAAAAGACCTTCCTACTAATGCGAACAAAGTCGTATTTAACAGTGACAGGTGTGGTGGGCAAAATCTAAATCAATTTACTGCCACAATATTCATGATTGCTGTGCATGCACTGGAAAACATTTCGGTAATTGACATGCAGTTTCTGGTCCCGGGTCACACTCAGATGGAGTGCGACTCAATTCATTCAGCTGTAACCACCGAGCTGCAAAGAGTAGGCAAAGCGTCACGGCCAGAACACATGAAGCAGATAGCACGAAGCGCCAGCAGGAAAGGGGACAATCCCTGCCAGGTGTTCGATCTTCAAATGCAGGATATCAAAGATTACATGTTTTTGTGAAGTAAAACCTCACAAACCGGAAGAAGGGCAAATATTAAGAAGAAGTGCGCTCGCAAAAAAAGAGTTCGATGCGTTTCGAAAAATCAGAACTCTACAAGATGAAATTCAGGGAGGATTTTTATGAGACCTTCAAAACCCTGGATTTCAACAAAAGAAGCCGTCGGCAAACATTTTTGCAGCTGAAACAGTGGCATGAACCACCAATCCCCATCACCAACTTAAAATACTGAGATCTGGTTTCCTTATTCTCTTTGAAGCCCCCAGCACACGGAGATCGATACAAACCATTTTATCTGGATCCGCCTCACGATGGAAATGTCGAAGAACCTGAATGTGACTGTGATGATCCTTAACATGAAAATCCGTAATTTTTTATAATTTTTTTATTATTGTTCCCTTTTTAGATTAAGTTTTGTAAACTTGAAAAAAAAAAACATTATTCACATTGATCGTTTGATTTTATTGATTTGTTATGTATTCGATTTATTGTTTTTAAAATGAAACCATTTTTGTAATACATTATTGTGAATAAAATAATAGATAATAAATAAACAATTTATTTACAAGTCTGACTTCCTAAATTGAATATAAAACAAAAATATCATATTAAAAACATCATCCTTAAAAAAATATCCTACCTGAACATTTGGTATCTAAATACTGCTAAATCAATATCAAACATATTCTTAGTGCTAAAACTAGGTAACTGTGATTTTCCAAGTATATATACCAAGATTTCTAAGACTGTTTTTCACTTTTGTTGAAAATTTTTGTTCGAAAGAAGACATAAATACTTCTAATTAAATAAAATTTTGAAATGGTAGTAAAATATTATTCAATCAAATCTTCACACTCTGCAAACATCGTGACAAAACATTAATTTGAGGTTTCCTCGAAACAGCTGAATTGTAGTTACCTAGTTGTAGTGTTCACCTCACGAAAAATTTTTCGAGACACCATTACCTCCCAATGTGTCATTACAGGTATAGTTATTGATAATCACTGTAATCGAAGCCACGAAAATATGACAAAAGGGCAAGCATGCTACTCACTAGGCTACCAATATACAACACTGCCGCACGTACGTACCATAACTGGCTGAAGTTTCACCTCTCTCTCGTGGTCGCAGTGGCTTAACTCTTCATTACCGGTTCGCTGGAAAAAGGGAGAAGAACAAGGTTTAAACATTTTAAGCAAGAACCAGGTGTGAGACACAGACATACAAAAAACATTACGTTATTTAAACATAAACATATTTTATACTTGTAGACACTGTGACACACATTTCATGAAATAAAAATCAAGTTACACATTCTTCGAACAATTCCTTATCACACCTTATTAGTTTACTGCGTTCAAGCCACAAAAACAAAAACATTTGATAATTTTTTACTATAGATGTAATTAGTTGGACTAAATGTATGACACGAGTGACAGAATACGTGTGCGCTGCCTAGAATTTTGGTACTATTCATGTAATACTGGGTGTTTCAACAAAATGTGCTCCACCATGCGTATTAGTTTGACATCTAAGACCCGTGTTTAAATGTATCCTTCCTTATCACTGTTTTTTTTTTTTAGTTTAGGGTCGTAAAATAGAATTTTAAGAGAACGAATAAATAGCACAAGCAAACTTTATAGACCTGAAATATTTTTTACCTACAGGAAAATTATACAAGAGTTAAAACTGGGCGTAATCTGAAGCTCATACTCAATGAGACTTTTGCATGTCATCAGTATATTAATGTTAAAAGTAGGAACATTTTACTGCACCACATTACTCATAATTAGAGGTCACCTGTTTTTAAGCTAAACGATCCAGCGACTTGCTGTACTGGAAAACACGTTAGTTCAGAAACAATTTCGTGGTTGGATGATTTGAACTCTAACGAAGCTAAGGTGTCTGCCAGCCAATCACGGAAGTTCACTGCCGGAATAACTTATTTATGATAGGCCTAGTCGAATGGAGAATGTATCCTCATACAGAAACCGAGCCAATAGCCAAAGGATACCTCCTTGTATACACGTAGAATGTTGACGTCTATCCTGCCCACAAATCTCTTCGCGGAAAACAGGTGGTGCTGCTCATGACGCATGGAAGTTATCTGAGCGAGTCGACAAACATTTGTCTCTCAAACCGACTCTTCCGTTACTATGATGTTCTTTGTAGTTATTTCAAATCCGTTCTGGCTGCCAAACTTCAGAAACTTCTCAACATTGGTGTGAAATTCGTTTTCAGGTTATAGAAAAGCCATCATTAGAGACCCGGAAATTTCGTGAATTCATTTGGGGACAAGCTAGACTTACAAATCGTACAATTGGCAGAGACCTGAAAAACTCGCGAGTTCAATGACCTGCAGGCTAAACTCTACAGTCTTATGCACAAATGTGCTGATGACAACTGCACATTGGTTGTCTGCTGTCACAGTGGAAGGCGGCAATTGGACACCGTCCACCAGGTGTCAAACACCATGTGGACCAATGGCTGAAGTTATATTAACGCACGTGTTTTGTTTTGAATTCCAGCTTGTCCCAAAATGAATCCTCGAACTCTTCAGGTATCTAACAATTGGCTATATATTTAATTCGATCACAGTTGGTTAATCACGCCCTGGACGAATTTGAGACAATAACTAATCGGCAAGGAAAACACGACCGAATGCCGTGCTATCTGGTCTGGAGTAAAATTGGAGCATTAACCAATGAACAACTAACTGAGGCTCGAGAACACAAACGACTGTGGGGTCTAGATTGTTGCAAAATGAATCCACGAAATTTCCGCTTCTCTAGCGATCATTTTACATCAGACTTTGATACATTGCCATGACTGCGCCTGAGTCAACGAATTGAACTGATAAATGGTTAATCACTTTTTAAATCATGAAGCACCATCGACCCCTATATTTGTACTCCGTACCTTACCACTGCTTTAGCGCCGCAGTAACATAAAATGTGCCTTAATTCAACCTGTCATCTTTCCGTCCCCATAAGTCACATTTAAATTCCCCCTCATTCTTTTACTGAATTTTATACTATCACTATCAGTAATTACCGCAATCATAAAATATTGCTTTTCCTGTTTTATAGTTGACACGCATGCTGTTGTTGGTTTTTAGTGTTTTCGTATGCATGTGTGTGATAATTTAATGTATGCGAAATTTTCCAGTTTCTGTATAAGGTAATATTCCTACGCAGTGTATTTATTTCTAAGCTGTAACAATATTTACGGCAGTTTATGTGTATGTACTGTAATTTTCTTATGTATTAACTATTCGTTACTCCTTTAACGGTGGTTAAATCGAGACAAAGCAATGTGGTTTCAACTTCAACACCTTAATAAAAACATTATTATTATAATTACTCTATAAAGTCCAAGATGAGGACTCACCGGACCCTGGACTTGTTTACACAGTATACTGAGGCCATAAACAGTGAGAGTTCGGCTGCCGATTCTTGTATAGTGGGGCCGCTGAGGTGTTGTGTTTAGCCTGCTCGCCTCCCAACAAGGAGAACCAGGTTCGATTCCCGGCGAAGCTACCCCCAGATTTTCGCCTGTGGGAATCGTGCTGGACTATGCCGCTGGCCAGCGAGTTTTCTCGGGGATCTCCCGCTTCCCCTGCACTTACATTCTGGTGCTGCTCCACACTCACCTCGCTCCGCCCTCATCGACTCTCAGGACATCGATGTTAAAAGCCGCCCAAATCTCTTTACTCACTCCGTCACTCGTGCATCGCCTGAAAATCTTCATTATGCGTACAAATAATGTATTATCCAATATTGAACCTACAAATATGCATATGTTTTTTGAAAGGCATTAAATGAAACATTTTTGTGAAAGAAAAACTCTCTTTTGTTATAATTTCAGTCGACATTTCGGAACACTGCGTCCCAGAGTAGATAATTTCACAGCGACGAAATGTATTTGCGGTTACTTTGACGTGAGTGTACTCATTTTCTGATTGGCTACGGGAGGCTGTGGGAACGGGGCCTGCACTCAGAAAAATGCGTTTCAGAAAACCAAATGCTTGTTTGAATAGGAAAAATGAACTGTTTTGTTGTCGAAACGAAATTATTTTGGTGTTCTTATTTGGTTGCCCAAACAAACAAAGATTTGTTTAGTACAACTTAAGTTTGGTTTGGCCCTGCGTACATCAAACAGTTTCGGTTAGTAAAAAGACAGGCAGTCCGACCGAGATTCGAACCTGGGTCGCCTACGTCTAAGATCTACGCCCTAGCAACCACAGCTAAAGTGACCAACGATTAGGCCTATACAGGAAGGTGTTTAACTATATACATTTGAACTACTGAACAATGTGCGCAAATAAATATTTCAAGTTTTACAGCTTTCCTTTTAATTTCATGGTGCAACTTGTTTTATTGTGACGTTTATACGATTATTAAACACCAATAAATGCATTAACAAACACTATTACTATCCTAATTGTCAAAAAAACTGCAAATAAACTCTCGAGATGTATTTTCGAACAAAGGCAATAAAATGAGTGACCAAACAAATAAACACTGTTGATTAATCTAAATATTCTGTTAACATTATTTCATTTGGTTCAAAACAGAATTTTTTGTTTTTTCATGCGGGTATTCTATAAGATGAATGAAATAATTTTTAATTAATTTCCCTAAACATTATTTATCAGATTTAAAAAGTTGACTTTTATTAAACATAATAATTCCTGGTTTCTCGTTATTTTCGTATGTATCCCTATCACATAAATATTAATTATGTTTTTTATGTCATGGTGTTTATACGCTATCTCCCATTCATCATCCTCCTCACTTCCCTTTCTTAAATTTTATTCTTACACACATAAGCAATTCGTTAGAAATAATAAATAGCCTTCGGACAACCCGTTGTGGGGTTTCCATTCATATCCCCCCAACGCTTCTTCACTTCCACAATCATTATTTTCTTATTTTGCAGTTCGCCCAGATTTTATTTTCTGCCCGCCTCATCAGAAGAGAACCAGTTATTTTGCTGACATGAAAAATTTTTCTAAACTTATTTCATGCTGACACCAATTGTTTTATTTTTTTCTTTAGTTGGTCGTTGTAGTTCGATTACAACAAAACAATTTGATCGAGTGACAATTAAAAAAATGGCTAAAAACGACAGGAAGGCCGAATATGCGATAGCACCAGAACAACCCTCAGCAAGACTCACGAAGTTCCAAAATTCTTCTTTCCAATTACGGAAAAGAACTGCCGAAATTATTCTGAAATCTTCGTGAAATGACTGACACTCGGTTTGTCTTCAACAACCTTCCCACACATCTCGCACTAATGCATGGAAATTCACAAATAAAACTTTTTTGGAAAAAAAAAACACTCTATTTTCGTTATGCGAGTGTTCGCTGCGTGTGAGCAATATATTCTTTTCTTACGAAATTGGGTTTGAACACGAGCTGAAAGTATCCCCATTCGGTACTCAAACTCCTCCCATGTGGTGTTCACATGTGCTCGTATCTCGTATAAATAAATCTTTTGCTTCTCGTTACGCATGCGACTTGTTAGTTTCTGGTAATACTTTAGGTGTTAAAGGTGGTTTGTACTGCTTGTATCATTTTAAGAAATTGCAGGCTTAAGTGGCGCGAGGCCGCGGTGGATAAGCGGTAAGCCTGCTCCCCTCTCAACTAGGCGAATCTGGTTCAATCCCCAAACAGGTCACCCCACAGATATTTGCCTGTGGGAATCATGCCGGACGATACCGCTGGTGGGCGAGTTTTCTCGGGAATATCTGGTTTCCCCCGCTCTTTCATTCCGGCGCTGCTCCATACTCACCTCAATCACCCTCATCGGCTCTCAAGACCTCGATGTTAAGAGCAGCCCAAATCTCTCCATTCACTCACTCACTGCCGAAGGAACGAACTGGTTAAAACAGCTAAGAATGATTCGTATAACATCGGCAATGTTCGTCCCCAGAACACGAAGCTCTCGGGAGGATAGATTACTCATGATAGGCTCCTGTGTACCTGAAAATTGTTTAGCTTGTTCAAGGCTCAGAATCGTGGGAGTGATACGGACGACAATAACGTGCGCGCCCAACGCCACATCGCCCCTACACTATATATGCTCAACTGGCTTGCAGCGTTTCCGTAGTTACGCTCTAGTGAGCAGCGGGACTTTATTTCAAGCGACGAAAGCCCACATTAATTGCAGACGTATAGTTATACTTTTTTCCCCACTTCTAAAAAAAACGTTACAGGCAAATTCAAAATTTTACCATTTCACGATGAATTTTTTGAATACATTAAACATTATAAAACTTTAAATATGTATCCTTAGTTTTTTTCTACCTTTTCTGGAAAAATTCTTATTCCCAGAATATTTCTTTAGTGAAATACGAGTACTCACGCCAACAACGATTTCACAGAAAACATTTTAGTGCACAGTCCTCTTAATGATGAGAAACTCCAGTTACACTTTTCGTCAATAAGTTTCGCATTTCCTCGTATTGATTGTACATTCTCGTAAGAATTTCATCGAGCTTACGAATATTGTTAACACAGATGAAATTTTCTGAGCAGGGGATAATTACGAACCCATACAAGTCAGATAGTCCTGTTGTCCTTAGCCGATTCAGCACCGCCGCAAGAGCTAAAACTTCCGTTCTGACACAGAATAGGTAAATGTGCAGAAACAAAATGGCGTGGCGGTTCGCTCTATGTGAGGTGCACCCATCCGCTAGCTGGCTGCGCCAGGTGCCTCGTGCATGATTAGCTACCGCGAGTTGCGTCATTTTGTTTCCCATTGGCTGAGCTGCCAGCTGGCACGTTACGTTTACCGCATGCTGATTGGCGAATAGCGAATGGCGATCCCATTTTTTTGCTTGCCTCGCTAATAGTTCGAGATATATATGGCTGTTTCATTTATCTGTTCTTAAGAGTACTTGGCCCCCGAAATTATCATTATTATTTTATTTTTTTCGCTTTCGAGGCACAGCGATAGGGGCGACAATAACACGTGCGACCAGCGCCCCGTCGCCCCTACGCGCAAAGTGCTGAACCTGCGTGCGGTGTTTCCCGAGTTACTATTTCCTGTGCAAATGAGATCTTTAACAGTGAAATTTTATTACACGCTAAGAAAGCCCATACATCAAACTGCATCTGTACATTTTAATTTTTCTCCTACCTATGATGAAGGAAACTGTGACGGCAAGCTCTAAAAATTATACTTTTGCCATTTTCACGATTTTTTTCCCTTTTAGAATAAATTTAATTTTATAAAATCAAAACTGTACGGGATTCGATAAATACCTATTTTTTATTTTTCTGGAAAAATGTTGTCTTCACGGACATTTATTTGCTATATGCGCAAACGCGCAAAAAGCAAATGTACAGAAAAGTATGTTCGAACCACCAACTCTTAATTATTCTGTTGTTCCGACAAAGGATATTGGCACGCCCCTTCAAAAAAAGGCATTTAAAAGCGCTGCTTGTGTCTTTCCGGACTGCCGCTAGCAGCGGCGAGTATGAAAGTGGTTTTGGGCCGTCACACACTTGTCTCGTTGACATGGTCGCCTTGCGCGACACCTCATAGGAATGCTGTGAAATATTCTCATTCCGAGGGTTGTCCAAAGACTGCCCACCAATGTAGCCACAGAGGTGAGAAAGACAATCTCAGTTAATAGTTCCCGGTACCAAATATATCTAGGCCCTTCTTGTAGTGAGTGAGTGAGTGAGTGAGTGAAGAGATTTGGGTGGCTCCTAAAAGCGAATTCTTGAGATCCGATGAGGGTGATTGCAGTGAGCATGGATCAGCGCCGGAATGAAAGGGCGAGGGGAAACGGGAGATCGCCGAGAAAACCCACCCGCCAGCGGCATCGTCCAGCACGATTCCCACTTGCGAAAATTCGGAGTGAACCAGCCGGGAATTGAGAGCGGTGCGCCGTGGTGGGAGGCGAGCAGTCTATCCGCTCAGCCACCGCGGCCCCCACACCGAGTCGTGTACAGCGGTGTTCAGTAGCCAGTGAGCCGGGAATCCTGGACAGACGACTTCGCTGCTAGGGCGCCGAGCACTGACAGCCCGGAATGCATAGCTACATAAATGGTTAGACATGAAGCGATGGCATCGGCTGTTGACAATTGTTTGAGCACTTTTGACATCAACCTATGTAAATCGCCAATGCCCATACCTGCGTACATATTAACGGGCACACTGACTGGCATGATCCCAGTTAAGTTGGCAACGTCGACGGGAAAGTAGTTCCATGTATTAAAATCCAATTAAAACAGTTGATAAACATCTGCGAGTACTGAAATGACTTATTTAGCGTAATGTTTTTTTTTCGTAACGGATACAAGTGCAAGAAGACAAAAATGTGTTAAATAATTACTTTCCAATAATTGCGCATTTTCACTTGAATATACTGATCAGGCCCATTGCAATGTTAATTGTATATATGATGGAAGAATACACAACGCGCATGCAAGTAGATCTTAAGCAGGGCTTTCAAAGGTGCTAAGTTTACCGTGAACAGCCTTTACTCGCAGCGTAGAATCAACGGCTATCGGGTTTGCTCGAGATGCCATGCCATCTGGCAGATACTGATAACTTTAACCCTTTCACACCAACTTTAATTTACTGTTTCTGGGGTTGCAAGCAAAAATTTTTATGATGCGTGCTGTAAGGTCACGTAACAATCGTTTCGTTTTCCCAACCAATGAGCTGTAGACTTTGTGTTCAACTACAGTCATATGAACCAATTATGACCTAGACCAGTAATACGGTTTGCGAATAACTTACCAGCAGGTAAGATGATTAGTCATTGAGCTTCGCAGTTTGCAGTGCAGACCAAAAATTACCTGCACGTGCGTAATATACACAGTTGTGCACACTGGTTCTGGCAGGGATAATCCACCATTATGATAGTGGTTAAGGGATTAAATTGAGAAAGTTATTAATACCAGTATTATTATATTGTAAATTATTATATATCTATTTTTTACTTTAAAAATTACTAAGTCTATTCAAACGCTATTATATAGTTTGTGATAAATATTTATATCAAATTTGTTTTTCTAGTGTGTCTAGTATGCGAAAGAATATCGAGCATGAAATTTAGGACACTTTAAAATTAAAAATTGTATTGCATTCGAAGCACAGACCTTTCTACGATTAGGTGCTTGATGCAGTATCGTAATTTCGGTGTTTGTCAACGACCCTGGACCGCTAAAACTTATTATCTTGTTAGGGATGGAATCAGAGGAAACGATGTAATTGCCTTTAAAGTTAATTTTGACGTGATTTCATTACGATTTATTTTCTTTAAAACAGGAAAACTATGTCACTTTTTTTTCAAGTGCGGCATAGTACTAGTTCACATCCACAATAAGAGATAAGATGTTTGAGAATCTTTGTTAAGTGCAAGACGAAATAACGATGAAGAATATGACTTCATGACTGCTAGTAACATGATGATATAGCCCATCCGATTATGATTCTTCAACAAACAAACTGCAATATCCCAAACGAAAAAAAAGCACACATCGCGTGCAAACATAATTTCGATGAACAACACACCGCGATTAAAGTCTCGTATACAAATTTTTGTTGCTAGTTCTGTCGTCTTTAAAGTCACGCGCGGCTGGAGATCGAAGACGGCCGCGAAGTGAGAGTTAAACAATGTGCATTATTTTACGCGAGTCTGTGTACAGTAGGACCACGTTCGCATTCCGGCACGGCGGAGATGATAAGGGAACAATTGCGCCAGAAAGCAGTTCGAAATTAGGCTAAGTAACGCAACTGGCTGAGTCAGCAACTACCACAGAGTAAAAAATTTGTCAGTACTTGTTACAAATAATTTTTGGAAACTAGTTCCCAAAGATTTGTTTTTTTTAACTCTGCAGTTGATATATTGCGTAGGCCCTATTTTTAATACGTAATTTTAGGAAACATGCGACACTGTCTATGCAGATCAATTTTTTAAATAAACTCGAATTCTACATCACATATGACTAGAACTAAATATAAGTTTCACACGTTCCCCAATAATATCTTGAGAAATTTAGTCTTATATTATTTGTTGTGATACAAAATTATATTTGGAACCAGTTGCCAAATAATTAATTGTACAAGTACAACATTTTTTTTACAGTATAGCGAAACGTCCGCCCTCAGGAGATATCGCCATAATAATATCGGAAGTCGTTTAACATCGACACAGAATCCTTTCAGACCCACTTTAATTTACGGTTTAAGGTGTTGAGGTCGACGACCAACGATTAGAGACCTGAAAAATTCGCGAGTTCAATGACCTGCAGGCTAGACTCTATAGTATTATGTAAAAATATGCGGATATTAACTGCACATTGGTTGTCTGTTGTCACAGTGGAAGGCAACGATTGTGCCAGCGTTCTTCAGGCGGTGTCAAAACCCGTGTGGAACAATGGCTAAAGTTATATAAAGATACCTGTTTTGAATTCTAGCTTGTCTCAAAATGAATCCGCGAATTCTTCAGGTCTCTATCCATAGGTACTCTCGTTACAACACAAGGACGGCACATAAATGGAAGGTGTAGAGAAGAGTTCATTATTGCAAGCATAAATTATAGGCGTGCACTTGTTTCCTGTTTTACTTATTACAAAAGGATATATATATAAATATATATGGTACAGTTATAATGTAGTTCAAAATTTGGTTTTGTGATCAACACAACATTACAGTTATAAAATTGTATTATTATGGATAGTAATTGAAAAAAAAATGAAAACCATAGTGAATTTTCTATTAACAAAGGTTATTTTAATTTTTTATAACCTGTCAACTACAGATAAACAATAAATATATAACATTTTCTCATCTTACTTTTAAAGACTTTTTTTATATGGTGAATATTGAACAGATAAATAGCGAACAAGCTAAAATCTCCTTTTTTAAATTAATATTATTATATGGTCATGACTATATCATCGAGAACCTGCGATCGCTTCATTTAAAATTATAAATTAGAAACATTTTTCTTACATTATTGCTTTCTTTTAATTAAGTTTAAAATAAATAAATGTTGTAGTTGAACAGCTTTAATAAATTATATTTAGTGATTAAACGACTGAAGTCGCTTTAGAAAACAGAAAGTTCGGAGCACTCCCGAGTACATGCAGCAGGCAAAAAAATTAATAATTTAGGGGTTGCTTGGTCAGCGAAAACATTACAGACGTTAATGCGGTGCTGGCCAAAGAAGTGAGACCCTGGCCCAAAACCACCACGTCACGATTTAGTGTGCGGCTCACATCCTAAGAAGTATGAAAAATTGGCCACGAGGTCAAGTTATCAGGCGAAACGGGGAACCACTAGAAAGTATAACAAAAAGCTTGCAAAAGGACTGTAAACCCAAAAAAAGATCACGTCAGAATAAAATAAAGTACCCGCAAACAAGCTTACCCATAACGGCGGATAATAATACTATCTCATAACAAAGACGAAGAAAGATTCCACAATGTAATATGTTGAGCTGCCTACATGCTCTATGGCGAGATAGCGAAGAATTAGGAAGTAACCGTAGCGGAAACCTATACATACTAAGAAGGTATGATGTCTGAACTTCCATGGTCTTGCGCGACTAATCGATACAGAACTCGAAAGTTGAGAAAGAGATACATTAGTAACTCACAAAAGACGTTTTTTATTTTGCTAATTAAAATGAAGAATTTACACAATATTATTATCGTAAATAATTATTAAACAATAAGAAAATTATTTTAAAATTTCTATAAAAGACAATAACGAGTAAATATTTAAACAGTACACAATTAACAGATGATAGAGTTTGTTTTACAATCACAAATTGAATAAACGAAAAGATTAAGCATTACTAGAGCAAGTTCTAAAAAAAAATATCTGTCGGAATACCAAATAAATAGTAATGAAATAAATGAAATTACAACGAAAAGATACAAGTGCCCAACACAACTGGCACAATATGCAGGTGTATTCATACACATTATTTAGAAAAAATTTTTTGTTACAAACAAACAGTATTAATTTTGTTATACTGGCCGGAAAAAAAAAGCGGGGGGTTTCATTTTGTTTATTTTCTGAAGTCTGGATTATTCGACTGATAATTAGTGCTAATGAAGTTATCGAGAAAATATGAGTACACAGTAGACTACAATACTAAGTTTAAGCACCCAACAGCAGTTTGTCTATTGCCATTGGTGGTGGTCTGCTTGAGAAGGCGTTTTCATATTTGCCCGGGCCACTCAGAATTCGGCAACCCGGCTCCTACGTGATTCGTGCGCAGACAGTTAACACGTGTCAAAAAAAAGTAATTCAGTCAATCAAGATACCTAAACGACTCTGCAGTGTTTTTAAATATAACTTGTCTTTAAATCTTTTCGCGAAATTTCACTACCCCTAGTGATACCACGTGTGAAAAATTAGGGGCCGCCTTTGCAGATCAACAAATTCACCGGGTTCCCTTCAAGGAGAACATTTATTTTTTTTTCGATTCGAGTTCACGTCACTCCTAATTTTCGGATGTGGGAAATACAGAAGNGCTCCTACGTGATTCGTGCGCAGACAGTTAACACGTGTCAAAAAAAAGTAATTCAGTCAATCAAGATACCTAAACGGCCCTGCAGTGTTTTTAAATATAACTTGTCTTTAAATCTTTTCGCGAAATTTCACTACCCCTAGTGATACCACGTGTGAAAAATTAGGGGCCGCCTTTGCAGATCAACAAATTCACCGGGTTCCCCTCAAGGAGAACATTTATTTTTTTTTCGATTCGAGTTCACGTCACTCCTAATTTTCGGATGTGGGAAATACAGAAGNTTCAAGGAGAACATTTATTTTTTTTTCGATTCGAGTTCACGTCACTCCTAATTTTCGGATGTGGGAAATACAGAAGGGTGCTGCCGTTGGCCAGATGGTTTTCTCCGAGTACTCAAGTTTCATTCCGCGTTTCACATTCCGTTGCTGCTCGACCGTGTTGTTTTTAAATGCCCTTAAAGTGTTTTAACAACAACAACACGTCATTAGAATAGAGGGTAATATTGAGACGTAACTATACAAACTAGAAATATAACTTGCCTTGAAATATTTTTAGCGAAATTCAACCACCCGTACTGATACTGCTATTGCCACATGTGTGGTTGTTCAAACTTAATAATAAGTTTGATATCTTTGAAGGGCACTGCCACTGGGTGAAGTGATGGCGTGAACGGTTGTTTCGGACATACCGTACTGCTGAGATACTTTCTGCCTTATCTGTACGTGTTCCTCAGCTTTTACGTCCACCCGAATAAGCGGACACATTCTATTTCCCAAGAATTCGCAGCTGTTATTGTAGAAGGAAGACTGTCGTGCACATTTAGGTCGCCTTCGTTGCGTCGCCCAGTTTTTTGAGTATGCGTCTGTTCTCGCGACTGTAGTTCGTGTGTTATCTTCATCGAAAAGTCCACTGTTTTTTATACATATTTGCATGCACGTTATTCGTGGTTTGTTTCATTGCTCGTTTCAGCGTTCCTTTTTTTCCCAAAGGTTTTGGTTGACGCGCTTTAATCAAACATAGTTAGTTTGCCACTACGTACATTAAACAGTTTCAATTTATACAAAAATAAATTGGAAGCTCCACTGAGATTCGAACCTTGTACGTCTGTGCGCTGGCGCTACGCCCTATCATACTCACCTACAGTGACTACTCAAAACATTGAGTGACTGAGCGAAGAGATTTGGATGGGTCATAACCCCTTTACATGTCCAATAATTTTTCGTTCCAGGTTTTGCAAAAGGTGAGATTTTTGGTCCGACAAGTACTTACTAATTCCTTGTAATAACTCACATGATCGGACCTACGAAAATAATTTATTTTGGTCTACGGCATCCGCAGTAACTAATAACAACATTACTGTGTACGAGCAGCAACCAATAGCATTGCCTAGNCCTTCGTTGCGTCGCCCAGTTTTTTGAGTATGCGTCTGTTCTCGCGACTGTAGTTCGTGTGTTATCTTCATCGAAAGGTCCACAGTTTTTTATACATATTTGCATGCACGTTATTCGTGGTTTGTTTCATTGCTCGTTTCAGCGCTCCTTTTTTTCCCAAAGGTTTTGGTTCACGCGCTTTAATCAAACATAGTTAGTTTGCCACTACGTACATTAAACAGTTTCAATTTATACAAAAATAAATTGGAAGCTCCACTGAGATTCGAACCTTGTACGTCTGTGCGCTGGCGCTACGCCCTATCATACTCACCTACAGTGACTACTCAAAACATTGAGTGACTGAGCGAAGAGATTTGGATGGGTCATAACCCCTTTACATGTCCAATAATTTTTCGTTCCAGGTTTTGCAAAAGGTGAGATTTTTGGGCCGACAAGTACTTACTAATTCCTTGTAATAACTCACATGATCGGACCTACGAAAATAATTAATTTTGGTCTACGGCATCCGCAGTAACTAATAACAACATTACTGTGTACGAGCAGCAACCAATAGCATTGCCTAGGTGAATGCGCTCTCTGTACTGGTGCTAGCTTCTGACATTGAACGGACCGACCATGGCATTACCTTTTTGTAACACGTCATACGTGGACGAGCAAACTCGGGATAATATGTTAAGGGGTTAACATCGAGGTATTGAGAGCCGGTGGGAGTGAAGTGAGGTGAGTACGGAGCAGCGCTGGAATCCAAGGACTAGACAACGGGAGATACCCGAGAAAACCCGCATCGCCCGCCACGATTCCCACGTGCAAAATTCTTGGGGGCGGCCTGGCGGGGAATCGAACACCCGGTTCGGCTTGGTAGGGGGCGATCAGTCTAACGACTACACCACCGTGGCTCCCTTGGTGTTTCTTCTCGTTTCTCTTGTGGATGTTTACTAAATTATAATATCTATATGGTATTTACGTATCTGTTGAGAATTCTCTAATTATGTCATCGGTTTTATTTTCATCTATCATTGTTTCTATGTTTTATGTAATACCACAGATTAGAAAGTATACAGAGGCAAAATGGAGTGACGGTTCCTCGGATGTAGGTGTACCCGTTCTCTGATTGGCTGCAAATAATAATAATGGCGTGTGGGGAGTGCACCCAGGGCAAGGCAACACCCTCCGAGTGACGGTCTTTCCAGCTGGGACCCGTAGGTGACCGTCATCCCCGGGCATGACAGAAATGAGACCCTAGAATGGAGCGGCGCTGGAATGCAAGGGCGGGGGAAACGGGAGTACCCCGAGAAAACCCGCCGGCAAGCGGCATCGTCCAGCACGATTCCCACATGCGAAAATCCGGGAGTGGACCCGCCGGGGATCGAGCCCGGATCGCCGTGGTGGGAGGCGAGTGCCCTGGCAACTATGCCACCGCTGCCCCCTGATTGGCTTCAAGAGGATATGGGAAAAGGTCGAGTCTGATTGTCTGCCGCATACTGCGGGAGTCTTTCCCGTAGTTCGGAGTAGCGGTTGGCATGTAGGCTGCCAGGCGCTGATTGGCGAACGGCGATCCGACATGTTGCTTGCTAGTGACGCCATTATGGTGACGTATGCTACTGGAGTTCGCGTAATAAGCGGCTATTTTCACCTCGGTGTGTTTACGTACTCTGTGGTCTTACCGTGGAATTCCTACGACGCACAGCATGCACCTTCAATGGCCTATGCACGAGAATTAATTCAAATATATATTCGCATATATCTTCTTGGCGGTTACAAATCAGATAATTACCATGGAAATTAATAAATAATAGAGTTTCAATAAAAAGATAAACTATTCTTTACGCTCTGTAATTCTAAAATATTTATACTTCTTGTACATACTGAGACACAATNCAATAAAAAGATAAACTATTCTTTACGCTCTGTAATTCTAAAATATTTATACTTCTTGTACATACTGAGACACAATATTATTAGTCAATCATGAGATTTAACAGTCCTCCTTTATGCTATTTGAAAGGATTAAATCAAATTGATTTTTATCTGTGCTTGAAAAAAGTTCAGCTTTAAGATTTTGCATTCGTCATCATATGCAAATTCAAAAATAGTCAATGGTTTTTACATCATTAAATTCNGGGACCCGTAGGTGACCATCATCCCCGGGCATAACAGAAATTAAACCCTAGAATGGAGCGGCGCTGGAATGCAAGGGCGGGGGAAGCAGGAGTGCCCCGAGAGAACCCGCCGGCAAGCGGCATCGTCCAGAACGATTCCCGTGTGCGAAAATCCGGGAGTGAACCCGCCGGGGATCGAGCCCGGATCGCCGTGGTGGGAGGCGAGTGCCCTGGCAACTATGCCACCGCTGCCCCCTGATTGGCTTCAAGAGGATATGGGAAAAGGTCGAGTCTGATTGTCTGCCGCATACTGCGGGAGTCTTTCCCGTAGTTCGGAGTAGCGGTTGGCATGTAGGCTGCCAGGCGCTGATTGGCGAACGGCGATCCGACATGTTGCTTGCTAGTGACGCCATTATGGTGACGTATGCTACTGGAGTTCGCGTAATAAGCGGCTATTTTCACCTCGGTGTGTTTACGTACTCTGTGGTCTTACCGTGGAATTCCTACGACGCACAGCATGCACCTTCAATGGCCTATGCCCGAGAATTAATTCAAATATGTATTCGCATATATCTTCTTGGCGGTTACAAATCAGATAATTACCATGGAAATTAATAAATAATAGAGTTTCAATAAAAAGATAAACTATTCTTTACGCTCTGTAATTCTAAAATATTTATACTTCTTGTACATACTGAGACACAATTTTATTAGTCAATCATGAGATTTAACAGTCCTCCTTTATGTTATTTGAAAGGATTAAATCAAATTGATTTTTATCTGTGCTTGAAAAAACTTCAGCTTTAAGATTTTGCATTCGTCATCATATGCAAATTCAAAAATAGTCAATGGTTTTTACATCATTAAATTCTAAACACAATATTTACTGTCGATAAAACGCTGAAATAATGAATCGTAACAACCATTACTAAAAAGTTTTATTAGGGTTGAAAACATACAGAGTGCCTCTTTAAAATAACCAGCGTAATAACGGATAAAACGGTTTTAATTACTTTAAATGTCTTTAATATACTATCCAACTTTGTTGTTAAAAGGGTTTGTTTATTTTGCATGTGTTTCAAAATGAATATGACTGTAGTATTTACTTGTTACTACAAAGAAAGTTAGAAATATACTATTATATATTCTGAAATTAACATCACGAATAGGTAGGGCTACTGACTTTTCGCGTAAAAATCGGAGCACACACTAGACTTCAATACTATAAACACACCTCAGCTGTTGTTATACCTCCATTGGCTGCTGGTGCCGTGTCCGTCTTTGACCAAGCCACTCAGGACTAAGTAACTCCGACACTGAACCTTCGTGATTCGTGCGCAAACGGTTAACACGGGCCAGAACATTTTTAAGCCAATCAAAGAAGCTGGGCGACCCTACAGTGCTTTGGACTGTATCTTGTCTCGACATCTTTTCGCGAAATATCACTGCCCCTGCGAATAGGTATTCAAGGAGCCGCAAAATTCTCAGTATTATTTTGTGTCGTGTCAGTCATGGTTGTCAAATATAACCTCGAGCCGACATCGTTCATCAAACGCTGCCTCAGTTATGAACCGTAGATCTTTTGAAAAGAAGGCACGTTGTCTGGTAACGCCATTCCGAAGTTTTANAACGCTGCCTCAGTTATGAACCGTAGATCTTTTGAAAAGAAGGCACGTTGTCTGGTAACGCCATTCCGAAGTTTTAACTATCTTCGAAAAAGTTACACTGATAAACAGATTTTTTTGACACCGGCAAAATTTGTTTGCCACAACCAAATCATGCGTTTATATAGGAGCATAGAAATGTTTTGTTGTGTAAATCAAATAAATTTGTTTGTTTATTTGTATGCAACAAACATTTGGCTTGTTTGTTTGAACCAAATATTGTGTTGCAACTACAAATGAATTTGTTGCCCCTACCAAATTATTCGTTGCCGCTATAAAAAAAAAGTTGTCTTAAACAAATGATTTTTGGCCGTGCCATATTTTTGTTGGAATTTTGTTGCAGTTTTTTGAGGTTATGTGCACACGTTTGTTAGTGTGTTGGCCTTTCCTGTCGAGATATCCACGAGCCACGGACTCAGATTTGTACATGTTTTGTACAAAAACTGCTAGATAGCCAGCGTAAAATATTACAGTTTTGTTAACATTACCATTGGTATGTGAATTATAGTTTTTATAATATTTAGATGTTCAGAAGTGTTTTAACACGTGGCGATATGAATGTTGCACGTACAAGGCATTTAGATATATTTAATAGTTTCACCGTCATTATTTAATTTAAATTATTCAACATATAAATTTGGAATCAGACCGAGGTTTTAAATCCGTGTCTGTGCCTAACACTAATTACCTAACACGTAGGTAATTAGTTTAATAACCTACAAATACTTCTATAAGGTCAGTGAAATCCCGTTCTTCCAAAATATTCTTGGTCACCTCATCAGCCCTTCTGAAGCCAACCTCGTGTAGGATCCTCAAACGTAAAAATTGACAATTACTTTGGACACGCACAGCCAACAAAGAAGTCAGAGATAAACCAAATGGATTAGAGTCACCAACAAATTCTTTGGTAACTGCAAAATAATTCTTTGTGCAAAATATATCGCGCGTAACTAAATTTAATATTTTGTTGACAAATTGTAAATATAGGTTTGCTTACACAGTACATATTTGTTCAAAATACCGGAAAAACGAAATATTTGTTTACACAAACATTTTTTTAAAAATAAATTATATGTAGAGATCTGAATAATTCGCGGATTCATTTTGGGACGCGCTAGAATTCAAAACACTTGCGCTTACATAACTTTAGCTATTGGTCCACACGGTGTTTGACATCTCCTGGAGAACGGTGCAATATTGTCGCTTTCCACTCTGACAGCAGACAACCACTGTGCTGTTTATTTCAGCACATTTGTACATACGTCTGCAGAGTCTAGCCTTAAGGTCGTTGAACTCGCGAATTTTGCAGGTCTCTAATTATTTGGCTTTGTGAACAAATTTCATTCTATTGGGGGAACAGAATATTGGTTGTACCAAGGTGTATTATTCTCAGGTTGGGAACAAAACGAGATTTCTTATGGGAATGTTTGGCATAGAAAAAATTTACTCCGCAAGGTGCGCTGGTGTTCCAATGAGGTCACTTTTAAGCTGGCGGTAAATGGAGAAATTCTCTTTATTTATGTGTTAAAATTAATGTTTGGCTCGAATTGTGATCTCTACTTGTCAGAGCCGAAATGGTTAGTATTATTATTATTTATAATTAAAGCACTCTAATGGTGTTTACTAGAGCAAAAAGTATAAATACAACTGTGTTTGGCATTGAGCGTTCATAAGCATCATTATTTCAATTTTTAAACGTTACGAATATAAGTGCAAAATAAATATGGCTGTTGTTAAAAGGAATTTCGTATTTTTTTCCTTTCTCTTAAGGAAACTTCTCAGGATATTCCCGAAAATGATTTTTTCTAAAAATGTCATTAATTTTTTAAATAATTACGTTCGTACATTATATACATATATATTTATGTCAGTGGTAGCTAGTGTCTCATTACATAATACAATAATAATTTTTAATTATTACAAATTTGATAAACTTAAATATAAAATATTTTTAGTTTACCAACAGCGATTTTTTTAAAACTTACGTGAGCGGGACATAACTCGAGATAACATACAAATCTCTATATCGTTTTTAACACATTTATTTATTCACACCGATTACAATATTCTTATTATTCTGTATTATATTTTTTCAATGTACAATGGGTACCTCATATTTTTTTTTTTTAAGGTACCACGGGTTATCATAACTCCACATTCGTAGGGCTTCGGCGTTGCCCGGGGCACAGCAATTACATTGATATTTGCACTCTTGAAGTTTTGTGGCGTACGTCTCGACGAGCTGTCGAAACGGCGGACAGCGACAATGCTTGTGAAGGTCTACAAAGTTCGTTCCGATGGGGCACGCATGGCGAATCGCTGACTCTTGGCGTCTTCCGNGCAATGCTTGTGAAGGTCTACAAAGTTCGTTCCGATGGGGCACGCATGGCGAATCGCTGACTCTTGGCGTCTTCCGAACACAAACACTGGGTGATAGAGGATTATGGCAGAGTCCAGCAATGCCGAAATTTCCTCGTACGGAATACTCCCCTCGTCACACCTTAGTCCGTGCGTTCCATACGTCTGTATGTGGTACGCCTGTTGCGTGGTGCTGTCATGGACACGGCGGTAAACAAGTGAAAACTTTGGTTTTCTCGTCTGCGTCACCTACGAGATGGCAATCTGCTTGATGGTGTACGATTTCAACGAGCGAAAATCTTAGATGTTGCAAAAAATTTCATACGATTTAAACTATATAAAAAAATTTTGGTTCCCTTGCACACACCGAGTTTAAAAATTTTTTTTACAAAATCAATTAAAACTTTATCGAGGTCCATACACATCCGGCACCTCTGTTCTAGGCTGGTTTCTACGCCGGGGAGTGTTTTCCAGTAAATTTCCACGGGTATAGCTTTCGAGTAGATAACTTGAACGTGGAAGGCGTCTTCTACGGGGAGGGCGTCTTATACGGCGACGTCGTCTTCAACGGGGAAGTCGTATTCGACGGACGCAAACGTCACGAGGGCTGCTTGGTGGGCCTTGCATCATCCTCTGCGGTGCGGCGTGTCGGAAACCGAGGTGGTGCAGCCCTCGAAACACTCCTTGCACGGGATGCAGTCCCGTATGTCGTCGCCCTGCTGCAGGTAGGCCGGCAAATGCTTGAATACGGTCGAAATTTCTCAACATTCTTAGACCAGGAGAAATTCTTTCGGCAGGTACGGGAACTCGTCCTGTTTGTCCAAGGCACTAAGCGAGCGCACTCTTCCAAATGCCAAAATGTCCGAAAGGATTTCATGACCGCTCGGACAACACGCGGAAATTTCTAAGAGCCAGAAAAATTACTGATTTCCCGAGGGGGGCCAGGATGCGTCTTATAAAGTGTTTTTTATGAGGAAAAACAGTTCGCACTTGCGATTAAAGTAGGCCACCGATTAGTCAAAATGAGGGTTTACGAAAACGCAAGAGCAATTAGCCAATCCAAGAGATTGTCACGTAACGTGGTTAGCCAATGAGAATCGGGGATGGTGTTGGAGGCCTGCTGACTAATTGGTCGAACGAAGGTGAATAATTGGTGGAAGGGATAATGGGGTGGGGCAATTAGCCAATGAGAAACAGAGATGGAGACGAACTGACTTATTAATCGAACGAAGTTTTCCGCAAACACCCGACTAATTAGCCAATGAGAAACATCGACTGAGCAATTAAATATATTGGAAAGGGGTATGAAATTAACCAATGAGAATATGGGTGGGGCAATTGGTCTATTAAGTAGATCGGAAGGAGTTAGTGGAGGGGGTAATTCGTCTGCTGGGCGCGGTGCTGGGGACAGCACCAGCAAAAAAAAAAAAAAAATTAAAAAACTAAAAAGGCGTTCGAACGAAGGTGAGAAACGAACTCCAGTAACGTATAAACGATTAAAAGATGAAAAAATCAAGATGGTGGATGTTGGCTTTGATGCCTACCAAGATTGTGGACTGCACCTACCAAAATGGTGGAATGAGTATGGAAGGAGGGTGGTGTGGATTACATCCAGAAATTGAAGTTTTTTTGTAAATAAACTATTGAAATACATTTTAAATAATTTGGAAATAATTTTTTTACGATTTATAATATTATATTAAAATGCTTATTATAAATATATATATTTTTCAAGGTCACCGGTCGCTAGGGTAGTGGCCATAGGTAACTGGGGTCAAGGTCACCTGGATCCAATATGGCAGTCGGCCGACCGTTATGACAGAGCATGGTCAGTTCCGACACTCCGGTCCCAGATCCCGATGTGCCAAAGTCCCCATAATCCTTCTACTTACGAATATTGAACAATTTCCGTTCATATAAAAAAAATTAAGCCCGACGCGATATTCGGAACTAGATCGTTTGCGACCGGGTGCTTCACCATAGCAACCTTTATTATAGCGGCTACTTATGTATTCGGGTGGCATAAATCCGTGTGGGCCTGAGACAAAGAATAATGATCTCTGACTGTGGCAGTAACCAATGAGCAGATTACTAAGGCCAGTGATTTTTCGCGTAAAAATCGGAGCACGCAGTAGACGTCAAAACTATATATACACCTCAGCTGTTGTCATACCTACATAGGATGCTGATGTCGCTTCCACATTTGACCCGCCACTAAGGAATTCCGCAACTCCGACACTGAACCTTCGTGATTCGTGCGCAAACAGCAGTTAACACGCACCGTACCATGTCTATATTTACGCGAAATTTTTTTTTGCGTCTTTTGTACCGAAGGAGCCGTGAGAGCCTCTGTAGGTTTAGAGTCGGTGCTGACGCAATGTTCGTCCAGACCTCAGAACTCTCTCTCCCTTTTTATCCCCTCCAGAGACGAGTTGACATTTCACATTAGCTTGCCGCGAAGTGGTCCCGCAGGGCGGCAGCTATCTGGAGGTTCCATTCAGCCAAGGAAAGTTTTCATCCAGACAGCAACTTCGGATCGGGGAACACGTCATGGGGGATTTGCCTCGGGCGTAGAGTAGTCAACAACACAGAGGTTAAATGGCGGTGGGTGTTGTGAACAACAACCACACACGCCAGTAAAATGGCTTCGCCAGCCAGAAATATGGCGGTGTGAGTGAGTGACTGAAGAGATTTCGGAGGCTGTTACATCGAGGTCTTGAGATCCGGTGAGGGTGAAGCGAGGTGGGTATGGAGCAGCGCCGGAAAGCAAGGGCGGGGATATGGGATACCCCCGAGAAAACCCGCCGACCAGAGACATCGTCTGGCGCGATTCCTATTTGAAAATCTGGGGCGACACCACCGGGAGTCAAACCCGGTTCGCCTAGATGGGGATGCGAGTAGCCTATCTACTAAACCACCGCAGCCCCAATATGGCAGAACGTCGCTCGCCAATCAACTCCTGATGACCAACTAGCAAGTCGGCAGTTCGACCAATATGAAGTAGTCCATAACATTCAATAGCTAATTAGACACAAAGCCCGTTTTCCATTCCTTCGCGTGGCCAATGAGCGACTGAGTTTGCTTTCATAAAAGGAACTGCCACGTTTTTCAGCTTCTGAATACTTATCTATTATGTGATTTAGATGGTGTTGCAGCTCGAGATCGTAGAACATAGCGTTAACCCAGATATTTTGCGCTGAAAAAAATTTCTACGTGAAGTTCACGATTCAGTCACGTCCGATTCACAAAAAGAAATCCCTTGAAAACTCTCAAACTTTATAACTAGGGACCTCAAAAATTCGCGCTATTTTGAAACTACAGAAAAATTTCTAAGATGTTGTATGATCATTCGACTTCAGACATTGGCACAGAGTAAATAAGTACGCAGGGGCGACATGGTGTGGCGGCTCCTTTGATGTGGGCGAACGCATTCTTTGATTGGCTGCGCGAGGATCTGAAAAAGGGCCTTGTGTCTGATTGGCTACTGCGTGATGCGGATGATCGCTATTGGTCGGGCTGCCTCCTGGCAAGTAGGATACCAGGCGCTGATTTGCGAGCGGCGTTCCGACATGTTGCTGGCTAGTGACGCCATTTTGGTGGCGCGTGCGGCTGGAGTCCGCGGTATAAACAGTTGTTTGGCCTCTGTATTTATAAGTACTCTGTGATATTTCTGTTGTTTTTAAATCCGCACTCTGCTGTTACAGAAACTTCGTATACTGTACTTGTAGCTGTTTAGAGGAGACGAGGCCAAAACCTTAGAGGTGAGTTGAGTCGAGAGATTTGGGCAGCTCTTAACGCAGATGTCTCAACAGCCAATGAGGATGAAATGAGATGAGAATGGACCAGCGCCGGAATTCAAGGGCAGGGAAAAGGGAGATCCCCGAGAAAACCCGCCGACCAGCGTCTTCGTCTGGCACGATTCCCACATACAAAATTCCGGTAGTGACTCGGCCGGGGATTAAACTCGGTTCGCCTTTTTGAGAGGCGAGCAGGCTAACCGCTCAACCACCGTGCCCCCAAAACGTTAGAGAGTAATTAAAACCGATATCTGCATTAGAAATATGTGTAAGAGTCACTTTAGTATGGATAATATTCAACTAGCTAACAACTCTGACATCCTGGAGCGAAGTGTTTCGGGATTAACTTCGCATTTGTTTTATTACCATTAGCTGTTTTATCTCTGAAGTATAATCGGGGTGGTATGCATTCCAAAGTAACCCGAACTTCAGCTCTTGTAATGGACTTTTACCCGGGAGCAAGGGAAAGAGTTTAAGGAATTTTCAAGTTTAAAAATAAACCTACGATAGAGAGGAGTTTCGAAACTCAAACCAAATTATTCCGTGAAAACTTTCTTGAGCGGTGTTTTTTTTTTCTCTCATATCGAAGAGGAATGCTGAACGGTTTAGAGATACAGCTGTGTGTAACAGACGCAATGCATTTATATTAACTTCGTGACCCAATTTAGCTTCTTTCTTCCTTGATCTGTTTTCAATTACTTTCGCGTTGTTAAAATGTGACGAGAAAAGACACTTGACGGTATTATGACGGCATATCTCTCTTAACACTTCATAAGAGTTTAAGTTCCAGTAATCAACCTCACATTTAAGACAGTGGATGACGTAGCTTCCCAATCCAAAAATATTACGTGGTATACTGCAATGGCAAAAAATAAATTTTAACTCGAATATGTTGCGATATTTCGTTTTGTAATAATTATAAGTAATCTCAAAAATTACTTAATTGGATTTTATTCTGAATATTAGTCTAATTATGAATTTAAAAACTTCTAACCCCTTCTTTAATAAATCTGTTTAACAATCCGCGTACCACTAAACTATTTTGACGAAATTTTTGTAAGTAATGGTTTTATACACTGTGCAACATATTACTGAAATACATTCTGTGGTGTATCATACAGATCACTTTTATAAAACGATTGTTCTCTTTGTCTAGCATAGGCTCTCAAGACCTAGATGTTAAGAGTCGCCCAAAACTCTCTCTCCTCCTCTTCTCTCTCTCTCTCTCTCTCTCTCTCTCTCTCTCTCTCTCTCTCTCTCTCCCCATCTGCACTGTTATGTTTTTTAATGCCAGTATTTTGGTACAATCATGTCATCATCTGTTAATGGGTTTAAAGGTTTTCGACGTGCCATCATGGCTTAAGAAATATCACGTAGAAAATGTTTTGTATGGAATCTTTATCCTCAAAATTTATGTATTGAGAAGGAATTTCTGCAACGTTGATTCCTTATTTAAACGCTATCGCTGCAGACTTTGACGACAACACCCTTAACCCCTTAGCATGATATCCCTAGTTTATTCGTTCACGTCTCACGTGTTGCCGAACAGGTAATATCATGTTGTTATGTGTACAACATAAGACACTAGCACCTATACTGACAGTCCATTTCCCTGGGCAATACTATTGGTTGATGCTGACACTCTTAACTATTTTATAATTGGTTGCTTCTTGTGCCATGGATCTACTGAAACACCCTCCCATAGGTTCCAAAGTGTCGCATTTGCTATAGGAAATTCGTAAGTACTTTTCACACCAGAAATATTTTCTTCTGCAACACCTGAAATGAAAAATTCACGTAGATGTTAAAGGATAAACGTGGCTACCTAGTGCAGGACTGGATGAATAAAATGATAACGGTTTACATGTTAAAATATTTTCTGCTCGTCTAAGCCACCTTTTGATTATACCGCTTTAAAAAAAATACACTTTTTCCATTTTTACGTAGGCACGGTGGTTGAACTTTTAGCCTGCTCGCCTCCCACCAAGGCGAACCGGGTTCAATCCCCGGCAAGGTCACTCCCGCAATTTTGCATGTGGGAATCGTGCCAGACGGTTCCACTGGTGGGCGGGTTTTCTCAGGGATCTCTCGTTTCCCCCGCCTTTCATTCCGGCGCTATTCCATACTCACCTCATAAACCTCATTGGCTCTCAAGACCTCACTGTTAAAATCCGCCCAATTCTCTTCAATTCACTCACTCCATCTTTATCCGGGGAATATTTTCACGAAAAGATTACTACGAAAGTTTAAATGCTCTAAAAATTGCAGGTAAATTTAGATTCGTTGACGGAACAAAAACCCAAAAACACAAAATCTTATTAATTTACTACCACTTAAATATATTTTAGTTGCGAACTATTTCTTAATATGCGTTGCCAACAAAGCAATTTTATTATTATGTATGTATATAACAATTCATTATAAGGTTTTTCTTTATATAAATAACAAATAAAATGCTATGATTTATAGATAACTTATAAGTAGAGACTCAATTAAAATAATTACTTTCGTGTTAATAAAACTATAAATCGCTTGCGAAACATGCCATATTTAAGAAACAACCAGACATGTCGTGCATGGGTTGATTATAGAAAGGTTTGATTAAAAATGTGTGAAAATACCTTAAATAGACTATACCTGAACGGTCATATGGAGTGAGTCCAAAAGTGAAGCAGAGACGAATATTACGTCAGAGTGTAGATTACTGAAATTGAACATGGTGGATGGCATATTATTCCACATAGCCGAGAACATTTGGTTTGCGAAATGGCAAGACATTTGCTGAGAGCCGGCTAGTAATGTGAGCGTGTTCAATGTAGTTTTAAGCAATAGGACGGCGGTAAATGGGACTGCAAACACCAACAAAACTGGTTCTCACACAATCACAGAGTAATTCAGAATACAGAGATAAAATTGCCAGTTATTCTGCTAACACTAGCCGGCAAAATGTTGGAATGGCGTTCGCCAATCGCACCTGGTTACCTACTTGCCAAACAGCTGTTCGAATAACAAGGAAAAATCTCGTAGTACGCAGTTGCCCATTAGTAGGGCCAGTGACTTTTCGCGCAAAAATCGGAGCACACAGTACAATTCAATACTATATACACACCTCAGCTTTTGTTATACTTCCATTGGCTGCTGGTGCCATGTCCGTCTTTGACCAAGCCACTCAGGACTAAGTGACTCCGACTAGGAACCTTCGTGATTCGTGCGCAAACGGTTAACACGGGCCAGAACATTTTTTAGCCAATCATAGAAGCTGGACGACCCTTGAGTGCTTTGGACTTTATCTTGTCTCGAAATCTTTTCGCGAAATATCACTGCCCGTTCCCATTAGACTCACGACCCGTCCCTAAATCCTCGCGCAGCCAATCAAAGAACGAGAACGCCCATATCAAAGGAACCGCCACGGCATTTCGTCTCCGCGAACTTCGGTACTCCGTGACTCGGTCGTGAACACTGTGGAAAATTGTTACGTTTCTACAAAGAATTCTTTGGAAATTATTTTCTAAGGATGTTTTTGCAACACTACAAGTAAATAACCGCTATTTGTACATTACGTTAAGGTGAATATGTATTTCCTAAAAAGGAATTTCAACAAGCAAGTAGTCGACTGCAGACTTCCAATTTTACATATGTATGTATATAAGAAATATTTTCCTTAACAATATTATGTAAATATGCAGTATTTTATTTGCCGTGATATAAGGAAAAGTAATTGGGCAACTATTTTCCGAACACTTGCTTGTAAAACATACAAAAAAAATTTAATTTGAATACAATTGATAGGGCATGGTTATAGCTAGTTTTAATTTCCAGTAAATCTGTCCCAAACTTAAAGTGTTAACATGAGTTTTGCAAATTACCAACCCTTTTCTTTTATCATCGCCTCTCACGATCTCGATGTTAAGAGCCGTCCGAATCTCTCCATGCAAATTTCCTAGTATCACTTAGAGAAAGGTTTGTTCCAGCCAACAAAACACTTGTTTGTGTATGGTCAAACATATATTTAGCAGATCTTACAAAATATTTTGTTGAGTAAACAAAACTTCAAAAACATCAAAATTTATTTTGTTTATCTATTAAAATATACGCTTGACTAAACCAATTTTAATATTTGAACTGTAATATATACACATTATAATATATAAATATAAATATATAATATAAATATTAAGTTTTATCAACCGTAAATATTTTTTTTGCTACTCATTTGATGACCTTCGTTTGAAAACACTGCTCGAGTGTTTGTTTGTAATTTTGTGACATATAGGATAGTAAAATTGTTTGCTAGCGGGTTGATTGAGGCTTAATAATGGTGTGAAATTCCTAATAAAATAAGTTTAACATGAAACTAAAACGTAAAGCTGCAAAACTTGAAATGCTTATTCTTGTTCGTTGTACAGTATTTCTATTGAATGTTAAGAATATTACTATTTTATTAGTAGTCACTTTTGCTGAGGTTGCTAGATTTAGGTTCGTATCTCAGTCGAGCATCAATTTTTTTATATTATCCGAATCTTTTTAATGTACGTGGAGCCGAACCAATGATTTTTTAATCTTACGGTTGGGGACAACAAATGGCAACAACAATATTATTTAATTTTAACAGCAAAATATTAAAATGATCCTATACAAATAACTAATTTGGTGGTGCCAAACACGCTTTTTCTCAGCGTACTCATCTGTGATGAATTTGCATAAGTAAAGTCTCACTAATCCATATCAAGAAGATGAAGTGAGTGAGTGAGTGAAGAGATTTGGGTGGGTCTTAACAGAGAGGTCTTGAGAGCCGATAAGGCTGAATTGGGGTGAGAATGAAGCAGCACCGGAATGAAGGGGTGGGGAAACGGAAGATCCCTGAGAAAACCCGCCGACCAGTGGCATCGTTTGGCACGATTACCCCTTGCGAAAACCCGGAGTGAACCGGCAGGGGATTGAACCCGGTCCGTCTTGGAGGGAGGCGAGCAGTCTAACCGCTCAGCGACCCTGGCCCCAAAAGAAGATGAAATTTACAATTTCAGTAGTTCAGTTTCACCAGCCGAGTTACTTAATGCGCTGATGTGTAATGCCGGGTAGTTTATATCACGATACGTGCGCCTTTCTGAAATCGAACGGTTTCCTTTATTTCGCAGGCAGCTATGTTTGTAAGTCCGTTGCGTAATTCTGGGCGGACTTATTATGTCGCGGATTCTTTTATGTACTCACGTCCGTTGATAGCGGAGAACAATGCTATCTCCAGTTCCTTGACGTAACGGCTCTCCACGGCAAACAGCAGCGACAACCGCTGCATAAAAAAAAACTGTTGAAAAATGGATTAGGATATGTTTGGAAACGAAATTTATGTCAAGGATGCGATCACGGATGCACAGTAGCTTAACGCGCCACACGGGAAGGACGGAGTCAAAGGTCGGACAATTGTTTAAAAGTTACGTAAATTATGGCGTAAAACTAAAAATACTCCTTTTTTTTTTTACCTAGTTAAAATCTTGTTTTATTTTCGCCTATGTGTGTAAACGAAATTCCTCCATCCCGGATCGGTGAACCAATCAGGCACTCGGATGAAACAGGGGTGTAGTGTACTCAATTTAGCACCAGGGGATTTGTCCAAAGCTTATTTCACAGTGTAAATCTCAACATGTTGAACGCCGAGGAAATACCACCGACTTCCCGGAACTGGAAGTTTATCACGGAGAAACAAGTTAAAAACACACTAGTGCACTAAAATTATTTTGAAGCACGGAACACGCGTGTCTCGCTGTATGTGAAACACGGGTTTACTGCACATTATACGCATGTCATTATAGATTAAACCTTTGGCGTATGTGTATCATGTATTGGACTGAATACTTGCGACTACACAAGAAAACCTGTTGCGGCAGCAGCCTAATAATTGTACCATGAAAAAACTTTGTTGCTACTGCTTTTATTTGACAGCTATTTCTGTGATGTTGAAGGGTGGTTTCTTTTATAACGGTGGACAACGAGACGTCGAAACTGAAGAAAAACTTCCCTTATTTTTAGAGAAGATGATTTTCGACTGCTTCTTAAAATTCAAAGTGGTGTGCAATGTCGGAAAAATTTATTTTGTGGTTTTGTGTCGTGTGTGGATAGGAATCAATTTTCCCCTCTTTCTCGGCCAACAAGATTTCTGAAACTCTAAGACTGAAACCTTATAATTGATTCGGAAAGTGACAAGGTAAGTAAAAAAAAATGCATCCCGAATGACGTTTGCAATCGGACACTTCGTTGTGGGAAGTGTACGGAGCTTATGTCACACCGCACCAGCATTCCTGGAAGTCCGTTTAGTTAAAACACTGTCGGTTGTTCTTTTTCCGTGTGTTAAACCGCCACTCGTCTACATTACACGCAACATTGTATGTTCCACTGTGACATCCAACCGAATGGTGGCCTAGGATTTATTACAAATTGTGGTAGTGAAATATATATTTTTTAATACAAATAATTGAAATTCTTCAGGTGTCAATTTGGATTTCAGATTCATGACGTCTTGTAAAAACAGTTTAGCACACTTGACATGGTAGTTAAAATGACTTCAGGAATAGAAAATTGAAAGCATCTAGTAAATTTTAGATGTTAAAGTTGTCCATTCTTTTAGCTTGAATAAACTTTATTGTGATGATTTTCAAATAAAAATGCTTCAACCATAGCTGAGCAGTACCATCTCCTGTCGTCATAATGTACATCGTATCAGTCATTCTGTGTAGTAGTCGTGAGAGAGAGAGAGAGAGAGAGAGGGAGAGAGCATTCTTCTTCAACATATTTGTGCTTAGGCAAATTACCTCTGAAATCACAAACTCGCGTCTCTAGAGACGCGATATACAAGTTCGTACATTTTAACCTATTACAATGAAATAAAANCTGAAATCACAAACTCGCGTCTCTAGAGACGCGATATACAAGTTCGTACATTTTAACCTATTACAATGAAATAAAATTTTTTTTTGTAAATTATTCATGGCCAAAACAAAAAAATTCCAAGTTTGTGTTTTTAATTTTAAACGTGTAATGATGTGGTGAAACTAAGTGAATTCCTTCCTCAAATTTATAATTATTATTTTTAATAGGTGCAGATAATGGCACGGTTTAAGTTTTTAAATCTCATTTTAATGTTCGCCATGAAAAATCATTCTGAAATCGTGATCCCCAAGTCACTTTTGGTAGGAAAAAAATTTCATAACTAAATTATTCCTCTTCTCAGTTATGCCCTCCTCCCCAATGTTTGACTACAGTGAGATTCGCAGAAACTTTTAATGCGTAANCCTCCTCCCCAATGTTTGACTACAGTGAGATTCGCAGAAACTTTTAATGCGTAATTTGACACACCTCTGAGAACGTTTCCCGCAGAAAAACCTTCAATATTAATAAGTTTCTCTGGTAGCTGGTATTTCGTCTTCATTGACCGTCCTGTATGCCATTGTAAATAATGTTCCCGCCTAATGGAATTTAACCAGGTANCTGGTATTTCGTCTTCATTGACCGTCCTGTATGCCATTGTAAATAATGTTCCCGCCTAATGGAATTTAACCAGGTATAGGTAGAGACCGGAAGAATTCGCGGATTCAATTTGGGACAAGCTGGAGTTCAAAACACGTGCGTTTATATAACTTCAGCCATTGGTCCACACGGTGTTTGACACCTCCTGGTGGACGGTGTCNAGTTCAAAACACGTGCGTTTATATAACTTCAGCCATTGGTCCACACGGTGTTTGACACCTCCTGGTGGACGGTGTCGAATTGCCACCTTCCACTGCGACAGCAGACAACCAATGTGCAGGTGATATCGGCATATTTGTACATAAGACTGTAGAGTCTAGCCTGTAGGTCACTGAACTCGCGATTTTTTTCAGGTCTCTAGGTATAGGTGTAAGTGAGAGAAGAGATTTGGGCGTCTCTTAACACCAACGTCTTGAGAGCCGATGAGGGCAAAGCGAGGTAAGTATGGAGGAGCACCGGAATGTGTGGGTGGGGGAGACGGGAGATCCCCGAGAAAACCTGCCAACTAGCGGCATCGTCTCGCACGATTCCCACTTGCGAAAATCCGGGTGTTGCCCGGCCGGGATTTGAACACGGTTCACCTTGGTGGTGGGCGAGCGTGCTAACCGCTCAGATACCGCGGCCCCGTTATGTAGAAGAAACAGAAACATTTTGTAAATGATTTTTAGTTTTCATTAAAATATAATTTGGAATGATTTTAGAGTGACAGTAACTTGGCAATAATAAGAAGCATCTTATGATCCTAAGTGGTTAGAAGGTAAGAAACCATAAGTAATTATTATCTGAGAGCAATATTACTTTAATAACTTCGGGGTGTCAGATGTTGGATTGGTAAAAATCCTACAATAGTCGTAGATATTCAAACGTAATATTCTGTAGTATTGAACTTGATGATTTCTGTGCTGCATAGAGGAGGGAAAAAAATATCTTGGTTAATGCTACTTGCATAAATAATTATTTATTTAGTTATAAATTCCTCTACAACAAGTTAGCTCTAAAAATATCCATACATAGATTATATATGTTATATGAAGTCGAAGATGATGTCATTTGTAATATTAAATACTTCAGAAGCATTCTGTGACACTGAAAGATTTTAGTGAGAAAAAGTTCCGTTTTCACTTTGAACAACAATAAATATATAAATAAGAACCAAAACTTTATAAACCTATGTTTTTACGAAAACTTTTACGTACTTCAATATGGAAGCACCTTTTAACGAGTAATTTATTCCGGTGTAATAGGTTTCGCCAATTAAAAAAGAAAGTTTTAAACTGGATGGTTTTAATTAAATTGAAATTCCAACTTTTCCTCTGAAGAAAATATTACTTGTAATCTGTGGTTAAGTGGTAGGCCAGGCTATATGGTCTTATAATAGCTACATAAATAAAGACAAATATTAAAAACATGTACACACATATAAATATATATATATAACAAGGCCATGTTTCAGGTCATGATCGAATATTCTCCCACTTGTGACATAAGATAGTTAGACAATAAATTGAGTCAATTTTAAAGGTAGTAAATTTGTAAGCACGTACCTCCGAAGTTTAACGTTTCATATGCACATTCTCAGTAAAATTCTGTAGTTTGTGTTTTGTTTGTGAATAAGCTTTCAGANCGAAGTTTAACGTTTCATATGCACATTCTCAGTAAAATTCTGTAGTTTGTGTTTTGTTTGTGAATAAGCTTTCAGATCCTGCTGCATTAATTAAATTAATTTTACCTCTGATTGCTTGCTGATACCTTCAAGTTTAAATTAGGTACCTTTCTAATTTCGTTCGTATATCCTTACTGCCCTAACACTATAATGAAGAAAAGGACAACAGTTTTACGAGAACGGTTACACTACTAGTTATTTCCAAAACACTTAAGCTCTAATCTATTTTCATGATTTGATTATTTAAATTGTTACGCCTATTTTACCTGTCTGGCCGCGAAACACGGAAACTCAGTAGCGAAGTAATACAATTATGATTGGCAGGGGCGTATTGCAATACTGAAGTCAATAATTTTGAGTGACTTACATTAAGGAAATAAAATGTTACATGGTACTCCTCTGATAAATTGAAGATTCGTTATTTATTTGGCAGCTTATTAAGTCAATCTTATTGTTACGTTGATGAAAAGAAGTTTAATTTAAAGGTAAGCTATACTCTTGGCTATTAGCCCATTCAGACCCAATGTAAATATTTGTGTACGTTACGCGCGTGTAGGTAATTTTGTTCTGTACTTCACACTGCGAAGTTCATTGACCAATGATCTTACCTGTGGGTAAATAATTCGCAAACTGTCTTACTGGTCTAGATCTTAACTGGTTCATATAACTGTAGCCGAACATAAAGTCTACAGATTATTGGCTGTGACTACGAAACAAGTGCTGTGTAGACTTAAGTACAGGATGCATCATAAAATGTTTTGTCTGCAACACCTGAAACGGTGAGTTAAAATGGGCCTAAAAGGGTTAGGACGATCTTAATAATAATGCCACATACAGTTTCCTATTTTAAAACATATAAAATGTTAACGTTATAAAAATCGGGTTAATGTTTAAAAACCGATTCTGAAGATTTAAAAGTAAAGATAAAATAAATTCTGTACATACTTCTGAGAAATGAAACCTTAAGAAAAACAAATTTATCTACGGGCCTGCGGATTGGTCCAGTCTTGTAAGGGAGTATCTTCACACAGGAACACGCAACCAATCACCAAAGTAGAGCTACAGGTGTGCACATCGGATATTGAAGTATAACCTGTGTGTACATCTTTCCGCGAAGAACCANCGAAGTTTAACGTTTCATATGCACATTCTCAGTAAAATTCTGTAGTTTGTGTTTTGTTTGTGAATAAGCTTTCAGACCCTGCTGCATTAATTAAATTAATTTTACCTCTGATTGCTTGCTGATACCTTCAAGTTTAAATTAGGTACCNCTGCTGCATTAATTAAATTAATTTTACCTCTGATTGCTTGCTGATACCTTCAAGTTTAAATTAGGTACCTTTCTAATTTCGTTCGTATATCCTTACTGCCCTAACACTATAATGAAGAAAAGGACAACAGTTTTACGAGAACGGTTACACTACTAGTTATTTCCAAAACACTTAAGCTCTAATCTATTTTCATGATTTGATTATTTAAATTGTTACGCCTATTTTACCTGTCTGCCCGCGAAACACGGAAACTCAGTAGCGAAGTAATACAATTATGATTGGCAGGGGCGTATTGCAATACTGAAGTAAATAATTTTGAGTGACTTACATTAAGGAAATAAAATGTTATATTGTACTCCTCAGATAAATTGAAGATTCGTTATTTATTTGGCAGCTTATTAAGTCAATCTTATTGTTACGTTGATGAAAAGAAGTTTAATTTAAAGGTAAGCTATACTCTTGGCTATTAGCCCATTCAGACCCAATGTAAATATTTGTGTACGTTACGCGCGTGTAGGTAATTTTGTTCTGTACTTCACACTGCGAAGTTCATTGACCAATGATCTTACCTGTGGGTAAATAATTCGCAAACTGTCTTACTGGTCTAGATCTTAACTGGTTCATATAACTGTAGCCGAACATAAAGTCTACAGATTATTGGCTGTGACTACGAAACAAGTGCTGTGTAGACTTAAGTACAGGATGCATCATAAAATGTTTTGTCTGCAACACCTGAAACGGTGAGTTAAAATGGGCCTAAAAGGGTTAGGACGATCTTAATAATAATGCCACATACAGTTTCCTATTTTAAAACATATAAAATGTTAACGTTATAAAAATCGGGTTAATGTTTAAAAACAGATTCTGAAGATTTAAAAGTAAAGATAAAATAAATGCTGTACAGACTTCTGAGAAATGAAACCTTTAGAAAAACAAATTAATCTACGGGCCTGCGGATTGGTCCAGTCTTGTAAGGGAATATCTTCACACAGGAACACGCAACCAATTACCAAAGTAGAGCTACAGGTGTGCACATCGGATATTGAAGTATAACCTGTGTGTACATCTTTCCGCAAAGAACCANTACCAAAGTAGAGCTACAGGTGTGCACATCGGATATTGAAGTATAACCTGTGTGTACATCTTTCCGCAAAGAACCACCGACGAGAACTGGGTTCGATTCCCGGCGGGGTCGCTATGGACTTTCGCATCGTGCTGGACAATACCGTTGGTCGGCGGGTTTTCTCAGGTATCTCCTGTTTTCCCCGCCCTTGAATTCCGGCGCTGCTCCAGACCAACCTCGCTTCACACATATCGGCTATCAAGACGCCGATATTAAGAGCCACCCAAACCTCTACGCTTCATTCCACTCTGCGTTTTCGCAGAAAACACGCGACCATACAAATAGCAGAAAATATTTTTCAAAGATTAAAAAAATTTTAAACTGTTTTTAAAATACTGTATTTTTACAGGCAGTGAACTTTGTATAAATGCATCGCTCGAGTTGCCGCCTATTAAGTTTTTTCAAATTATTAAACACTGTAAACTTCATTTCATTAAACATCAAAAACTTCAGTAAAAAGCGTACAGCATTAGATAAACGACAATTCAAGAACTGGTCGAATCAAGATGCGTTCTTGACGTTTATTCCCGAATAAGTATATCGTTTTAAGGATTTCTGCGAACAAATTTTTTTTTAATATTAATATATATTAGTTTCTCTTGAACGAATAAAAATGTGTTCGCAATACATCCCAACCTATTTTCAAAAAAANAATATTAATATATATTAGTTTCTCTTGAACGAATAAAAATGTGTTCGCAATACATCCCAACCTATTTTCAAAAAAAAATTTAAAATGCCGGTACCCTGCTGGTACCCGAGTACCCATTGTTAAATATCCTTGATACTTAATTATTGTGTTGTTTTTATTATATTATATATATATCAAATGGCATGCGATTTATTTTGCGAAGTTAATTAGGAGCATAGAAACTAGTGGAATTTTCGCCTTTTCGGTTCTATATTTTGAAAACAATATTTATTTGACTACAAATATGTACATTTATGTGATCCTTATAAAANAATATTAATATATATTAGTTTCTCTTGAACGAATAAAAATGTGTTCGCAATACATCCCAACCTATTTTCAAAAAAAGATTTAAAATGCCGGTACCCTGCTGGTACCCGAGTACCCATTGTTAAATATCCTTGATACTTAATTATTGTGTTGTTTTTATTATATTATATATATATCAAATGTCATGCGATTTATTTTGCGAAGTTAATTAGGAGCATAGAAACTAGTGGAATTTTGGCCTTTTCGGTTCTATATTTTGAAAACAATATTTATTTGACTACAAATATGTACATTTATGTGATCCTTATAAAANCGCCTTTTCGGTTCTATATTTTGAAAACAATATTTATTTGACTACAAATATGTACATTTATGTGATCCTTATAAAAATCTCTTTCGTATAACGAAATAAAAATCATCGTGAAATATTGCCTTAAGTAGTTCCACCAGTTTTTCGCTAAAAGATTTACGCAGATGCTAGACTTAAATATACCAAGTGCACACTTGCAGTCGTCATTTGACTGTAAGCAACTTGTCTTTGTGCGAAGACGGTTACATTAGTGCGCCAATCAGAATTTAATTTATCCGATGCTGTCCGTGCGTGATTGGCGGGCAGACAAACCGGGTGCGTAAACAATTCAAAGCATCCAACCGCGAAAGCGGTTCTGAACTGAAGTGCGTTGGAACGCAACTCGTCCTGAAATGTTTTCGCAAAACCAGGTTGCCGTAGCCACAAGTCATTTCGCGAGAAACGGGCGGGCTGTTCTAGAAGGAGCGGAAGTCNTTCGCAAAACCAGGTTGCCGTAGCCACAAGTCATTTCGCGAGAAACGGGCGGGCTGTTCTAGAAGGAGCGGAAGTCGGCCAGATCGCTAAGAGCAAGGCGTCGTATTGAAGGTGAGANGCGTAAACAATTCAAAGCATCCAACCGCGAAAGCGGTTCTGAACTGAAGTGCGTTGGAACGCAACTCGTCCTGAAATGTTTTCGCAAAACCAGGTTGCCGTAGCCACAAGTCATTTCGCGAGAAACGGGCGGGCTGTTCTAGAAGGAGCGGAAGTCGGCCAGATCGCTAAGAGCAAGGCGTCGTATTGAAGGTGAGAGAGAAACGGGCGGGCTGTTCTAGAAGGAGCGGAAGTCCGCCAGATCGCTAATAGCAAGGCGTCGGATTGAAGGCGAGAGAGGAACGCTTTCCAATCGACGTCGCATCGACGCCCGTGTCTTGGGGCGCGTCACGCACGCTGAGCTGGATCACAGCTAACGACGAGAGGCAGTTTAGAACCAGGTGCATCCGCCCCTCGGCTCTCCGTGCGAAGCTTCGTCCCAGTAGCCACTCAAGCTGGCCGAAGGAAACCACAGTCCCAGAGTACTTAACCGTTTCAGTAACAAATATATATATATGTAGGGCCACTGACTTTTCGCGTAAAAATCGGAGCACACAGTAGACTTCTATACTATATACACACCTCAGCTATTGTTATACCTCCATTGGCTGCTGGTGCCGTGTCCGTCTTTAACCAAGCCACTCAGCACTAAGTAACTCCGACACTGAACCTTCGTGATTCGTGCGCAAACGCTTAACACTGGCCAGAACACTTTTTAGCCAATCAAAGAAGCTGGACGACCCTACAGTGCTTTGGACTGTATCTTGTCTCGAANGTGTGTGTGTGTGTGTGTGTGTGTAATCATAGACTTTGCAACAAACCAATCTTTAGTTCAGAACTGTACTGATGTTAAGACGACGCTTAGTCTCAGATCGGGACCAATAAAAACCTATGCGTGCTTTACGTTTCTGGCAGCAGTGGTTTATGAGGCTACGGACCACAGTCTCAGCAGCGAATGATGTCTCCCACACGTAGGTAACATTTCTCATTGGCTGTTATAACAGAACATGAAGCCTAAAAGGTAGAAGGTGAAAGAAGAGATGAGGGTAGGAGAGGAGAAGAGTAGATCATTATTTCATTGGAGGACAGACTACACGTAGCGTTTTTACTGGAATACTGCTTTTGCTTCTCTTCCATCTGCCTTCCTCTTCTACAGAACTAAGTTATATTCCTCCTTCCTACTCCGTTCACTTCGGAACGGAGGGAGTCATTTCATTTACTTTGTCGCCGGAGTTGTCCCCTTCCTGTCAATTATGCAGTACCTTGTGTTTATCGTTTTATTTATATCTTATATAACACTATCAACTTCCTTCCTTATTAGGTACAATAGCATTTCTACTAAAACACACTGCGCAGCTCAGTTCAGTCTGCATCGGTCGGGCAAACTATCACCACGTACTACATCAAAGAGGTTAGTCCGTCATCGCTTACGTCAGGTGTTATTTGTCTCTTTAGACCACATACCCACGTTCGTATCTCATTTGAATTGTTATTATTATAATTACAATTATTAATTAGTATTTCTTAATTACTTACTTCATCTACCTATTAATTGCCTTCACTAATTATAGCACAACGCCTTGTATTGCATCTTTTCGTGGCAAGTACAGAACAGCTACCCGAGTTACCGTCGTACGTTTCAACCTTGATGATGAGTTTCCAATAATTCACGAATATTATGACATTAGTAAATACACTAACTCTAGCGAGAAAGCTATACAACAATCTGATCGTACAGATACATTCTTTCGTTTCAAATACTTGACATTCAAATTAGCCGAAGATACTACTATTGTAGGGAATTCAACTACAGAAATATACACTGGTTGGGGGTGCACTTGCTGGTACGAACAATGTCCTTGCTTGTCGTCCCAGTAGCAATATGGACGCAACTTATTTAACTTTATATAACGTAGCCGACATACATTACCATTGATACTGCGTTCAGTTAAATCACCACATTTTCAATAATCCAGCATTCAGATCATTCACCAATTTCAACTCTATAAGTGTCTTTTTAATGAACATTTCAGACGATGATGTACAATTAAAGGCAGGTGATCCCACTGCCGAAGTGTACTGGTGTCGTCGAGACGGAAAACCTCAACCGACGTTGTGGTCATCTACATCACTGCTAAAGGATTACGTCAACAACAACCATCACTGAACATAGTTATCTGTTCTTTACAGTTCTATTACGGGAACTAATACAATGCCTTAAGACAGACACCCTAAACAACATAGACGCCAAAGACCTTACGACGACGACAATGAACAACTAGTTCACGCAACAAGAGCTTCTACTACTACTACATTGGGAGGTCAACCTCGTCGTCAGTCATCGTCTTCTTCTTCTGCAACATACGCACACGAGGAAGCTATGGCTGGACAACCCAGCATAACCGGAATTGGTCAAACAGGACAAGGGCAACCTCAAGACGGCTACGGTAACAACATAACGCCAACAGGTCCTTCAGACTCTTTTCATACTTCACAATTCACCATACACGGTTCTTTCCCACTTTCTTATTGTTTCGACGCTGATTTCTCTACAGATCGAAGTCCTATTTTATTACCATACAGAAACCTTTCTTTTTGGGTAGGCAACGCTAACCTTACACCTAGTACAAACTTCTTCAAAAACTATCCCGCTAATTTCTTCAACGTCATGGCATACTGCACTTTAATTGAAATGTTTAATTTCAAACTAAATATACATAATCAAGCTACCATACGACAAAGCTTATTCATACAAGATCAAACGTCCACTACAACTTGGGATTTTGAATCGTTACAGAACTTCATCCTTGCACACGAGGAGAGGCATAACCTCGAGGTCATATACAAAGAAGAAAACTGTAAACCACCTTTCCTACGCATTACTTAAGACATAATGGCTCCTTACGACAAGCAAGACTTAGTTAAGTACGAAGAACTTGCTGTCGGTCATACTAAACATTATGACGTTCCTACTCCAGACAACCGAAAATGTGGCTACGAATGCGACATCGACAGAGAAGGTGCTTGGCACCATTCGATAACTGGTTGTACCTGCACTACTTTCCTGTAAAACGACGGAGCGATGTCGAACCTCGATAAAGACCGGATGCAAATGTTCCAAATACACAAATACTTCAACAGACCTTTCTTGGTATTATGTGCACCTGAAATACCTGCCGAAAATGACGATATGAAATTTAAGTATCATGGACGCATTNACCTTTCTTGGTATTATGTGCACCTGAAATACCTGCCGAAAATGACGATATGAAATTTAAGTATCATGGACGCATTCAAGCAGTATTCGATTTCATTATGCACGGAGACTCATAACGACATTTCTGACCAAGGTAACCTACGTAATGTTTTACCCCTTACTACATTTCAAATTGGAAGTGCTCAAACCAAAACACTCAAAGACTATTATCCTGGTACGCCATTTCTTTATTATTATTACTACTTGTGAACATACAATTTTTTTGTTTAATTACCATGTACATACTTTACTTACGTATCNTGTTTAATTACCATGTACATACTTTACTTACGTATCGTAAATGTGCACGCTATACATATCCAGCTTTCCTTTTTTACAGTCTTATTATATACGTTTATATATATACAAATTTATCTATTTCCAGTACTCATACTTGTAAATATTATACACTTCAGTACTTGTACATTTACATATATGTATACATAACTTTATTCTTATTTATTCGTACCTATATTTACACTCTCACTTGCACAATATACATACGTATATATACGCACACACACTATACACGTGGAACTAACTCCTCGCCACACCCTATGCGGTAAAAAAAGGGCTACCACAAGGCCTATGGGGAAGTTCCATAGTGCGCTCAGGGTAGAACTACCCTTATTCCTTTTCCAGCTCTTTTTCCTTTTCCCACTACTTGCACTTACGCACTTTTACTTCTACACTGACTTGTACCATTCTTGCACTCATACCTACTCCCTCCTATCCGAACACACACACTACACATTCCTAACACATGTCTTATGTACAGTCTTCCAAATAAATTGCTACATGTAGTCTGTTCTCGAAGCACACCATTCAAGGCACTTCATATGCAACGTACCAGATAGAGGTCACTGGGACTGAAATGGTCAACCGTTCAGAGGCGAAACATCTGCTTACAGCGCTAACTCCAGCACTCGGCAAAATGACGTGCCTAGCCAGCAACATGTCGGAATGACGGAGCCGCGGTGTGTGAGTGTAGTGAGGTGGCGTAGTTGTTAAAATGTGTGCTCGCATGTGAGAAGACCCGGGTTCGATTGCCGGTACAACCACCCAGACTTCTGTTTCCCATTGTTTTCAGAAATCACTCCCGTCCAATTGTGGGAGGATTCCTTCGTACAGACTATGACCTCTTTTTAACCTGCGTCTAATTGCCAGGCCCGCTGTTTCCGAGGGGGCCTCGGTGGCTGAGCGGTTAGCCTGCTCACCTCCCACCAAGTCGAACCGGGTTCTATCACCGGCCAAGTAACTCCCGGATTTTTGCACGTGGGAATCGTACCGGGCGATGCCGCTGGTCGGCGGGTTTTCTCGAGAATCTCTAGTTTCCCCCATCCTTTCATTCCGGCGCAGCTCCATACTCACCTCAATCACCATCACGGCTCTCGTGACCTAGCTGTTAAGGGCCACCCAAATCTCTCCACTCCACAACACATACTGTTTCCGACTCTTAACGGCGCCACTGTCAACAAGACCCTAAGGAAGAGACTTTGGGCGCCGTAATAGAACACTTAAAATAAAGAAGTGAAATAAACCTTCATTCCGCGAACTCCAGCCACACACGCCACCAAAATGGCGTCACCGGCCAGAAAAATGTCGAGACGCCGTTCCCCAATCAGCACCTTGTAACTTACTCGCCAGCTTGCAGCCCACCCAATAACGAATCTCCTGCAGCACACAGTGGCCAATCGCATATAAGGTCAGTTACATAGCCTGGCGCAGCCAATTAGCGAATGGGTACGATAATATGAAAGGAACAGCCACGCAACTTCACTTCGGTGTTATTGCTTATTCTGTGATGGCATCGTGGATAGATGATTTTTTTTTTTTTTGCAAAATTATAAATATTTGATAGTAAGTTTTAAAAGTGTAAATATTAAGAACGTAATATATAATCTGATTTTATCTTAGTCATCGCTTTTTTTAAAACAATTCACAGAAAGCAATAAATAATTCATTGCCATCCAACTTATACGGTAAAAATTAAGGCAATCCGTTAATACTAAATTTAAGAAATCTATTGAATCATATAAGGAGACCCGAAAATTTTACGAATTCATTTGAGACCAAGCCACACTTCAAAATAATTGGCATTTAACTTCTTTTTTCAGTTGGATAGCAGTTTGAATGATACGCCTTAGTCGAATTTAAGCCAATAAATAATCTGCAAGGATCAAGGACCAAATCCCGCGCCACCAAATGAATCGGCAAAATTTCCGGGGGTCTAATCATATACTGTGCTTAGACACCTGGAGATTNTGTGATGGCATCGTGGATAGATGATTTTTTTTTTTTTTGCAAAATTATAAATATTTGATAGTAAGTTTTAAAAGTGTAAATATTAAGAACGTAATATATAATCTGATTTTATCTTAGTCATCGCTTTTTTAAAAACAATTCACAGAAAGCAATAAATAATTCATTGCCATCCAACTTATACGGTAAAAATTAAGGCAATCCGTTAATACTAAATTTAAGAAATCTATTGAATCATATAAGGAGACCCGAAAATTTTGCGAATTCATTTGAGACCAAGCCACACTTCAAAATAATTGGCATTTAACTTCTTTTTTCAGTTGGATAGCAGTTTGAATGATACGCCTTAGTCGAATTTAAGCCAATAAATAATCTGCAAGGATCAAGGACCAAATCCCGCGCCACCAAATGAATCGGCAAAATTTCCGGGGGTCTAATCATATACTGTGCTTAGACACCTGGAGATTACGCGGATTCACTTTGGGACAAGCTGGAATTTACAACACTTGAGTTTATATAAATTTAGCCATTGATCCACACGGTATTTGACACCTCCTGGAGAACCGTGTCCAATTGTCGCCTTCCACTGTGACAGCAGACAACAAATGTCCAGTTGATATTTGCAAATAAGTACAAAAGACTGTAGATCATTGAACTCGCGAATTTTTCAGGTATCTAGCTACTCGTAGACAAAGGTAACTTTCGTAAGTTATCTGACCTTGAGACTAGACACGACCCACGTAGCAAGAGGCAATCAGCCGAATGTGGTTTTATTTATGGCATTGCTGAATTACTTCTGGCCCGGAAAACTTATGGGTCTACACAACTGGCCCTGCTGTAGTTAACTGCTGGCACCGGGAGATTTTGCATGCCATTTATGACACACTGATGGAATGTTGATGGAAATGAAACTGATGGTTGAGAGTAGGTGAACGACTAATGCCCCATAAATGGCTTACTAACTTTATTACAGCAATGGCCGCACATAACCTATACTTAGGGGCAGTGATATTTCGCGAAAAGATTTCGAGACAAGATACAGTCCAAAGCACTGAAAAGTCGTCCAGCTTCTTTGATTGGCTAAAAAATGTTGTGGCCTGTGTTTACCGTTTGCTCTCGAATCACGATGGTTCAGTGTCGGAGTTACTTAGTCCTGAGTGGCTTGGTCAGAGATGGACACGGCACCAGCAGCCAATGGAGGTGTAACAACAGCTGAGGTGTGTATATACTATTGAAGTCTACTGTGTGCTACGATTTTTACGCGAAAAGTCACTGGCCCTACATATACTTATTGCTGGTGAAAGTATGGGTAGCCATCTATAGGCCATTTTATTGCTGTGAATTGGCACATTCATGGACCATTGCTGGTGCAACTTTACTTACTATGGGAATTTCTATGGCTCCCACTCTTCGCAAATAGCTTCTTCAAACGGCACACGCAAGCACACACTTATATGTTTATATTTTAGTGTGTCAAATATAATTATATATCACATTATAAAATATCTAGATAGTTTGTAAATATAAAGTGATGGAAATATCAATGGCAAAATGCTGTAAATAGAGTATTACGTGTGACTTCGTGACTGGTACTGAATAATTTGACATATGTTAGGTTTTACAAGTACAACTGCGTTAAATTAAAATTAAATGTAAAAACAATAATAATAAATATCCACCTTCAGAAAATTAACATTCACTGGATTTTGTTGTTTCCAATCACTAAAATATTAATATCTACAGACTGAAGTTAAAAACATATGAAAAACATCCAGGTGACATACATACGGGGAAAAATTAAATTAAATGTAAGTTTCTGGGTTAATATCGCGATCCAAGTAGAAGGTTTTCTCTCAAAACAGTATTTTTTTATTTATCTGAATCTTTTTAAAAACTGGTTTGTTTGCATGGTAAATTTTAATGCTACGAAATAACTGGTGTATTATTATATTGTTTCGTAACAATTTAAGTTCAAACATATTTTAAATCAGTTCATCTAAAACATAAGATTGCACTGTGGAGTAATGGCTAGCATGCTGGGTTGTCATTATAAGAGGCGTAAGTTGGCAACCTCTCCCCTCCGCCGGTAAGCATAAGATTTTAATATCATACAATGTGTTTAATAGTGGAGTAATCGAAATTTTAAAAAAAAATTAAAGTTGAAAATGGTGCTAAAAATATTTGTATTTAAGAAATACTGTTTGACATATGGTGGAAGCATTACTAGCCCATCAGTAGGCCATCTGGTGACTATGAAGTGGTACATCGATGGACCATGCTTGGGCCATTTGTGTTCACCACACCTGGGCCAGTTATGTGCAGAGTATGGGTGGTTAGTGGTGCCACTTCAGGACCAGCAATGGTGCCAACATTTGCCGACTTGGCATCCGACTGTAAAACATCAATGGACAATATGTTTTTCGCTACATGGGGAGTTTCCTCTGGACACACGATCCTGAGCTATTTTTCCATTGGCTGCTGCCCAGGTGAGTATCCGGTTCCACCCCGTACCAGGTAACACGTGGTTTGGTGCTAGCTTTCCCGCATATTCCTTTTTGATTCAAGAGTGCTTTTGGCCGTGTATTATAAACTGTAGTCCAACTGCAGAACTGACGTACATGTATATACGCTTGTAGAGAATCTTGTCTTGAGATTCATATCTGAATTTTTCCGGAGCCTGCTGAATGTTATGTGAAATTGCCGCCTAATATAACATGTTATTGATTTAGTGTAAAAGTAGCTAAAGTTGAAATCTCATCCCTCGTTTTACCAGGGGCCGCGGCGGTGCAGTGTTCAGATTACTCACCTCCCATTTAGGAGGACAGGGTTCGATTCCCGGCGAGGTCGCTCCCGGATTTTCGCAACATGAGACTATGCCGCTGGTTGGCGGGTTTTCTCGGTGATCTCCCGTTTTTCCTACTTGCGTCCTGTACTGCCACGTACTCACGTCACTTCAACCCCATCGCCTCTCAAAACCTCGAAGTTAACCCCATTCAGACCCAGTGCACACAATCGTGTATATTACGCACGTGTGGGTAGTTATTGGTCTGTACTGCGCATTGCGAAGATTCACGACCAATGATCAGACTGGTGAGTAAATGATTCGAAAACAGTCTCACTGGTCTAGAACATAATTTGTTTATAAAACTGTAGCCGAACATAACATACAGCCTACAGCTCATTGGCTGTGACAACGAAACAAGGGTTGGGTCGACATAAGTACAGTGCGCATCATGAAATTCTTTCTTTGCAACACCTGAAACCATAAAATTAAGTGGCTCTGAAAGGGCTAAGAGCCGGCTAAATATATCTCCACTCCACTCGTTTTACCTTTTTTTAGCCGATGAAAATACATTTTTTTCGCTACCCACCACTTAGAAAGATACTCTTGGAAGGTGACTGTTAAGTAATTTTGTTGGTACATATCAAAGAATAACTTTTAATGCAGGGTAATTAAACTCACACTTTTTTTTATGAATAATAGACAGACCTAAAGGATAATCAACATTACAGGGAATATTGAATTTTACTCCAAAGGAAATNAAGGTAATTAAACTCTCACTTTTTTTATGAATAATAGACAGACCTAAAGGATAATCAACATTACAGGGAATATTGAATTTTACTCCAAAGGAAATGTATTACTGTACTAAAAAGGACATAAAATAAACACAGCATTGTTTCCTTAAAGAAAAAAATTGTTAGAGTTTCATGTTTTCTCCACTAAAAAAAAAAAGACGTTATAAAATCACGAGGAATTCCGGCGTAGCTTTACATAGCGATGCACTAGCTTGCGGCTACGCAGGCAACGACGGCGTGAACAAACCGCTTGTGGAGCGCGATATGAAAGCTTGCGCGTGACAACTGTCTGCAAATAAAAGGAGGGTAAAAACATTTGTGGGAAAATAGACGCTTGAAACGCGGTGGTTGCGTTATCTGAGCTTGCAACGGACGTGCAGTTATTATTATTTTTTTTTTATACTTCGTGCACTCCGGCGGGTGTCGGCGAAATGCACGCAGCGGTTATAATTGCGACTAGGAAAAAAAAAAAAAAAAAAAGTTGTCGCTGGTTACAGCAGATAAAATACATCTCGTGGAGTGGTGTCGTTTTCACGAACATTTTTCTACCTCTGGGCGGCTTAAAATGGATGAAAACTATTGCGGAGAAACATGTATTCAAATAACGGAAACGTTGTAATAAAATTCGTCTGGAAATCTGTTAAAAAAAAGTAATAAGAAAGATACCAAAACAATTGCACGTAGCACCAAAACAGTAATTTACTTGTAAAAAAAGCAAAACAGATATTTAAAATATTACAAATTATTGGTTTGTGTATGAACTTCCATTACTGAAAAACTGGAGATTTTTCATGTTATAGAAATAACTGTGATGGAAAAAAGTATTGACGAAAAAACAAGAAGATACTTATATAACTATTGAACCTAACTTGCCTCTACAGAGGTGAGAATAATTTTTAGAGACGTTCTTATAAATTAAGGTGGTGGGTCGACTTTGACGTCTCGTATAGCAGTATCACTAGTGATGAAACCAGAAACTCATGCAACAGCAGTGAGAAAATTTGCAATACGAACGTTCCTTACCCGGGACTAGAACCCAGAAAACATCGTACCACAAGCCAGCTTGTAATCAATTGCATTACAGAGGGAGGATTCGGAACAACAGCTTCGGATGTAATCAGTCTGGTGTTTTGGCACACAAGATTTACTAACTTGAAATACTCATGGAGAAGTCGTTTTGAAAAAAAAGGTCTGAGACGCCTTAACCATGTAAGTTTACATGGGCCCCAGTAGGATTACCTTTGAGAAACATTTGGTGAAATCGTTTGATTAGTTCCCGACATTTCGCATAAAAATTTATTTTCTCATGTGGAGGTATCACAAAAAATGGCCTTAAAAAGAAGCTCCATAAAGGATGTTTCTAATACATAAATTTNTTTTCTCATGTGGAGGTATCACAAAAAATGGCCTTAAAAAGAAGCTCCATAAAGGATGTTTCTAATACATAAATTTAGTTAAACTGTATGGTAGAAATGACAAACTTATGTACATTATTTGTGTGGTCGCTATTTCGAAAATCAGTGTCTAACCCACTTAAATTATTTTATCTCTCTGTGGTGTTGTAAATTGATTTTTGGTTTTTTTTATTATTTTTTGATTNTCTAACCCACTTAAATTATTTTATCTCTCTGTGGTGTTGTAAATTGATTTTTGGTTTTTTTTATTATTTTTTGATTATTTAGTGTCATAGTCTGCAATGTACACATTCCCGCCAAACAATCAAAATAACCACTTAAATTATATTAGTTTACATGGATTTCATGTGGCACTTCTAGTGTGCAGAATTTGGTGGGAATTAAATGAATGGTTCTATGTATATGGCATAGTAGTTGAATTTTCTCACCTGGCACTATCTTAAAAAAGGTGGGCAAAAGTATGTCCCAGTACCCCTAATTGATGCTTTTAATGAATTTAATAGATTTTAATATATTTATCTAAATTTTTATATTAACTAAATTTTTTTTAATGCCTGGTTCACTCCTACGAGGCTTACTGGAGCACTATTTGCATGTAAAATTCGATGGGACAGATTGATTGGTCCATGAGATATAACACAAAACTTCCGTTTTTCCACGGGGTGATCTTTATAAATGGCGGACAAAAGGTTCATGTATAAGCACATTTTATGATTGTCATAAATACTCTCAGCATATTAAGTTCGGTTGAAATGGTTTGCGAACGTATGACCTACTAAGCAGGAAAATTTACCTGGCTGTTATTTTGAAAATACGTAGATACTCCTGAAGCCATAAATTTAGATAGACTAAGAAGTGTACCTTGTAATATACCGAGATAGGACATAAAAGTTTAATTTTGCATGTGGTGCTATCCTCCAAAATGGTAGAGATTAGAGTTTATATATTATATCATTTGATGCACAATATGCAGTATACAAAGTTAAGATGAAATTTGTTACAGAGTTTCGTAGGTATATAAATTAAGATTAGAGTTTTAATATTAGTTAATTTGACACACAATATGCAGTATACAAAATAAAGATGAAATTTGTCACAGGGTTTCGTATACAAAGCAATTAAGCTAAAGATTTTATACAGACGCTGTTTTGATAATAAGTGTATGTTCCACTGAATATATATCTCAGTTTATTATGCACACCATAAAACTATTGTCTCCCTTATTTGGTAGGAATCGGTTCCTTCTTTCCAGAGATATGACTTAAAAACTTTATTTTTTCAAGTGTCACTATCTTAAAAAAAATCGTGCAGAAAAGAGGATCTGTGTAGACATATTTAATGGTTGTTATATACAAAGTGATTCTAAAATCATGGGACAAACATTGAGGGGTAGTAGAGCTCACTGAAACAAACAATTATTTTAGAGGAATATATGGGCGCAAGTGACGCGTTCAGGCACAAACACAAAAATAACACATGAAATGCAACACATTGTTTATTTACAACGTCGCCGCTTAATGCCATTTTACAGTAATGTTTATAATAATGGCTCAAAATTACTACCACCGATAGTAATGCAAGCTTGGTAGCGTCAGTGGAGTGATTGGCTATCAGATTTAAATACACAGGGTATTTCATGAACGCGTGCAGCTGCACAGGATAGTTGAGCGACGAGGTCTTCAATGGAATCAACTAGAGTCTCGTAAATGAGCGCTTTCAAATACCCCCATAAGAAAAAATCGAGACTCTATACATCTGGCGATCGTGGTGGCCATCGGACTGGCCCACCACGCCCAATCTAGCGCACCCCAAAAGTAGCATCCAGGAAATTGCGGACTTCCATACTGGAATGGGCTGGCGCACCATCATGCTGAAACCACATTTGATTGCGAACGCCAATCGGAACGTCTTGCAGCAATTCTGGCCAAACCTCTTCCAGAAATATCCGATAACAGCGGCCATTGAGTCGGGTTGGTAGGAGATATGGGCCTATGAGGTAATAATTCACAATATCCGCCCAAACATTCACAAAGAAGCGTTGTTGGAATGCATGTGGGCGTGTGGATTTTCTGTTGCCCACAAATGAGTATTGTGGGCATTGAAAACGCCTTCGTGTGTATAGGTCGCCTCATCTGTGAATAGCACATGAGCTGGAAAAGCCGGCTGCAACGCACACTGCTGCAAGAACCATTGGCAGAAAGCCACGCGCAGAGGGTAATCACACGTCTGCAAAGCTTGGACTCTCTGTATGTGGAATGGGTGTAAACGTTCTTCGTGTTAAACTCTCCAAACGGTTGGTTGACTGACATGTAGACGACATGCTACAGCCCTTGTCCTTGTGCCGGGTGTTTCGTCCACATGGTCCAAGACGACTTCTTCAAGGTGTGGTTGTCGTACAGTCCTCGATCGACCCCTTCTATCACTACTGGCGATAAATGAACCATTTTCACAAAGTTGCCGATGTAATCGCTTAAACATTTTTTGGTTTGGCATGCGTCTACGTGGAAAGCGTTCCCGATACAGCCGTAGCGCGGCTCTGCCGTTACCATTAGCAGCACCGTACATTAGATGCATTTCTGCCTTTTCGCTATCCGTAAAATCACCCATCACGGCCGAACTCTCAAGCGCAAATGCTTTGTTCGCTGATGCAGCAGGTCACTGGCGCACCGTTTGACTGCCCTCAACTATCGCCACCATTGTCAACCAATCACGCCATATGAAGAGGTTGCCAAGCATGCGTGACTGTTGGTGGATGTATTTCCAACAACTCTTTTAACATTTTCTGTACGGCATCACTCATTAAGTTAGCAGCTAATGAACATTTTATGTTTCCGCTACTGTGTTATTTTTTTTGTGTTTGTGCCTCAACGTGTCACTTACGCCCATATATTCCTTTATAATTATTGTTTTTTTAGTGAGCTCTACCACTTCTCAATGTTTGTCACATGATTTTAGAATAACCCTGTAAACTGCAAGCATACAAAGTTAAGTTAAATTTGTTTATATAGTTTGGAAGCTAAAGCATACCAAACAAAATTGTCTGTATGGTTGGCATTTTGAAAACAAGTGCTTGACACATTTAATACATCCTGATCTACATCGTCTGTCATAGCACTATTTATTTGCCTAATTTGATAGAATTTGTTTTATTGTTTCCCAAAATATACTCATTGAAAAAAAATTATCACCATGAACTAGTCGCGCGAGTACAACGAAGATTGCCACAGAGTGTCATCTTAGCACGACATGAATCCCATTTGAGTTTAATGCGGTTTGCATGCGCGGATGTGCCACTGAGACATACATGTCCCTCCATCATTCATAGCTGCAAGACACCGAATACGGTCTTAGTAGCAGTGTGAGCTGTGTAAGCCACAGNGGCACAGAAACAAGTTAAGTGAACACGCAGAATGCCCAGCTGGGCAAGTATTTGCCCAGCTGGATGAAATTGAGAGAGGCCATATCGTTGGCCTCAGAGAGACAGTTTGGAGGCTTAGATGAATATCTCGATACTTCAACCGTTATACCTACACTGTGNTATCGTTGGCCTCAGAGAGACAGTTTGGAGGCTTAGATGAATATCTCGATACTTCAACCGTTATACCTACACTGTGAGTCGGTGTTCGACGCAGTGGTAACAGGAGGGTTCACACTCGTCGGGAATGTTCGGGTAAACCCCGGCGGACCACCAGCAGGGAGGATCTTTTCATCGTGCGACAGGATGTAAGCACTCCACNGAATGTTCGGGTAAACCCCGGCGGACCACCAGCAGGGAGGATCTTTTCATCGTGCGACAGGATGTAAGCACTCCACGGGAGTCACTGCGATCATCCATGGACATACCATGGCAGCTGGCGATACGCCTGTGTCTATCAGTACCATAGCCAAGTGGCTAGCAGAGCAGGATCTTTCGTCGCGGCANTGGCAGCTGGCGATACGCCTGTGTCTATCAGTACCATAGCCAAGTGGCTAGCAGAGCAGGATCTTTCGTCGCGGCATCCATTACAACGTCTACAATTTCGACCTGAGCATAGCCGAGCACGTGTGATCGTCTCTTAGTAACAGGCAGCATAGCAGCTTGCGGATTGGTGACGAATGGTGTTCAGCGACGAATCACGGCTCTGTCTGGANCTTAGTAACAGGCAGCATAGCAGCTTGCGGATTGGTGACGAATGGTGTTCAGCGACGAATCACGGCTCTGTCTGGAAACAGACGACTGCCGAATTCGAGTCTGGAGACATCATGGCCAGTGCCGTGGTCCACGCTTCATTGTACAGCGGCACATCTGCCCACCGAAAGGTGTCATGGTGTGGGGTGCCATTTCATACGATTCCCGCACCCCACTTGGGATTGATGGAACCCTTATGGCGCGGCGATACATCCAGGAAATTTTGCGCTCATGTCCGCTCCCCTTCACAGTGAAGCTTGACAACCCCATCNCTTAGTAACAGGCAGCATAGCAGCTTGCGGATTGGTGACGAATGGTGTTCAGCGACGAATCACGGCTCTGTCTGGATACAGACGACTGCCGAATTCGAGTCTGGAGACATCATGGCCAGTGCCGTGGTCCACGCTTCATTGTACAGCGGCACATCTGCCCACCGAAAGGTGTCATGGTGTGGGGTGCCATTTCATACGATTCCCGCACCCCACTTGGGATTGATGGAACCCTANTGGGGTGCCATTTCATACGATTCCCGCACCCCACTTGGGATTGATGGAACCCTAATGGCGCGGCGATACATCCAGGAAATTTTGCGCTCATGTCCGCTCCCCTTCACAGTGAAGCTTGACAACCCCATCTTCCCGCAAGATAATGCTCGGCCTCACACAGCACAGGTATCTCTGCCCTGCCAACGTGATTTCAACATGCTCCTTTGGCCAGTAAGTTCTTCATACATCTCCCGCGTCGAGAACGCTTGGTACCAGATTTAACTTCAACTTCGGCCAGCGCAAACTACGGCAACTTTGCGCCAGATGTGGCAGGATATTCCTCAGGAGAAAATCCGACGTCTGTAAGTCTCCATGCCCGAACGTATCGCCGTTGCATAGTAAGTACATCCTGGGAGTGTTGGTCCCCTGAAATACATGCTTGGCGTGATACTCAGTTTTCATGTTTTCCTATACATACTACCATGTCCTGTGCCTATACCCATTTACAAGCCCCTGTGATGGCACCTTCAGGGTAATAAATTTTTTTACAAATGACTGCATTCTCCAATACGTTTCGACAAATTTATTTCTTAGTTTAATTACAACTGCTATTGGAAACGTAATTAATGAAAGCGAAAGAGTAATGATGAATAAATCTACAGTTCAGATTTACCGCTAACGTCGACACACTTAAAAGGATACCCCACTCTTAGGCACACTATATTTTCATTTTATACAAAAAGTTACTGATAAAACTAATTAATTAATACAATAGTATATGGCTTATCACAGTACACTACCTTCACCAAATTTGGAAAGAATATGTTGATTTTTTCCCATGACATGTGATAAAAAATTATTTTTTATTGGTGGGGCTATCATACAAAATGGCAGAGGAATGAGGCTCTGCATTGACATATTTGATGGTTGTAATAAGCACTGCCTGTATACAAACTTAAGTTGGAATTTGTTTCGTTGATAAAATATATTGCGCTAAAATATTTATACATCCAACATTTTGAAAATTTGTTCCTCAAATACTAAAACACACCAGTTTACACCACCCACTATTGTTGTATTTGTTTGCCAAATATGGTATGAATCTCTCAACTGTTTCCCAAGATATCACAAAAACTTTATTTATTCGCGTGTCGCTATCTTACAAAATTGAAGAAGAAAAATTATTCGGCTAGTTAGATTTGATAGTTTTAATACCTGCTGCCAACATACAAGTTAATTTGGAATTGATTACATGGTTACGACGATATTGCATTATACGCTAAAAAAAAAACTATTGGCCGCCATTTTGAAAAAAAAGTGTTTGACATGCTTAAAACATACTACTTAAAATAATCGGCCTCAGAACTACTTGTTTGTAAAATTTGATAGTAATTGGTAAATTTTGTTTCCAGAAATATGTCATAATATTTTTATTTATTCACACGGGCTTTGTTAAAAAATGGAGGAAAATTTTTTCTCAGTGTAGATACATTTGATAGATGTAATATCCACTGTCAAAATACAAAGTTATGTTGGCTATACTTCGACGATATAGCATTCTTAGTTTAAATGTCTATATGGTAGCCATTTTAAAAATAATTGTCTGGCATGCTTAAAACATATAACACAACATCATATGTATCAGTACTACTTGTTTTCCAAATTTGGTAGTAATCGATAGACTTTTTACTGTGATATGATATAATAACTTTATTTATTCCTACGGTACTATGTTTCAAAATGACATACAAAAATTTTATGAGTTGATGTATATGATGCTTCGAACATATAATTTTAGTATACAAAATATGGTCGAAATTGTTTAAATGGTATATCAGACATACCAAAGAAACGTAAAAAAAAGCGTGTGGTCGATATTTTGAAAGTAAGTACGTAATCCAGTTGTATTACTTAAATTTACTTAGCCTATCTTAGTATTACTTACCTGCCAAATTGGGTGAGAATTTGTAAAATAGTTTTCGAGATATAACGGAAAATATGCTACAAATGGCACAACACTAGATTTCACTATACCCTGTTTAATTCTACATTGTTAATTTTTTCATTTGCTACACCCAAAGTCAGAGCTCGTTCTTCTGTTTGGCTATCGGCTCTCAAGACCTCACTTTTAGGAGCCGCGCAAATCTCTCCGTTCTGTTCGGCTCGCCCGAGTGTCGACTGCGCACTATTGGCTTATCCAGGGCACAGAGTCAACACGATCACAGAGGATAAATCGGAGCACACACTAGACTTCAATACTATATACACACCTCAGCTGTTGTTATACCTCCATTGGCTGCTGGTGCAATGTCCGTCTTTGACCAAGCCACTCAGGACTAAGTAACTCCAACACTGAACCTTCGTGATTCGTGCGCAAACGGTTAATATAGGCCAGAATATTTTTTAGCCAATCAAAGAAGCTGGAAGACCCTACAGTGCTTTGGACTGTATCATGTCTAGAAATATTTTCGCGAAATATCACTGCCCCTAGCTCTAGTCTATTTGCGGTTTGTTCATACTTTTTCAATCAAACCGTTGAAAAAACACCCTAAGTATCGTGTTTTGTTCAGAAATATTCTGCATGTCACAAGTGTCTTTACGTTGTTTTATATACTCTTATTTTTAGATTAAATTGAACTTTTACTCATATGTTACCTACAAATCATAATTAGTGACCTGAAAAATTCGCGGATTCATTTTGGCACAAACTAGAATTCAAAACACGCGCGTTTATATAAGTTAAGCGATTCGTCCACACGGTGTTTGTAACCTCCTGGAGAACAGTGTCCAATTTTCGTCTTCCACTGTGACAACAGACAACCAATGTGCTGTTGATATCAGCCTATATGTACATAAGACTTCAGAGTCAAGCCTGCAGGTCATAGAAAAAGCAATTTTTCAGATCTCTAATTTTAATATTTTGTTTATATTTAACATTATTTTGAAACGGAGAGAACATATGTGTGTGTGTGTAATGCCTAGTAAGAAATAGTTCTTATGCAAAAAGCAATTAAAATCAGTGTGCACTAATGCGCTGTGTTGTCACTTTGGGGTAAATTTCTGGACTTAGCTAAGCTTGTTTGCACGAGGCGAAAAAATAGCCTGAAATAAGGGCTTCGGAAAATTAGGATGTTACCATGAATGGACTAAAGGTGATAACTAGATACCCAAAAATTCACGAGTTCAATGACCTGCAGGCCAGACTCTTTAGTCTTATGTAAACAATATGTCGACATCAACTGCACATTGGCTGTCTGCAATCACAGTGGAAGGCGACAATTGGACATCGTTCTCCAGGAGGTGTCAAACACCGTGTGGACCAATTTCAAAGTTATATACCCGCAAGTGTTTAGAATTCTAGCTTGTCCCAATATTAGTCCGCTAATTCTTCAGGACTCTTTATAATAACATGAATTTCGCGTGTTCCAGTCAACGAGCCGTAAGCTTTGTGTTTTGCGATGGTGTCGTGAACAATTCGTAACCTAGAGCAGTGGAGCTTTGCCCAAATCAGTTACCGGCAGGGAAGATCACTTGTCACGGAGTCCCGCACTTAGACTAAAGATTAAGTAGAGCAGCGATTGTCGTCTCCTGGGCACGTCCCCGACATTGACCTTCCCCACGCCAATACAACGTCATAGACACATGGTTAACGAATTACTTGCATTTGTATTTTCAACGTGCCCACCATTTGACTAACTTCGTCTCATTCAAACTTCATTGAAAATGAATTAAAGAAATGTTACAAACATCTCGAAGCACTTCCTCGCATGAAGAGTGTTCTAACCTCAACACAGATCGACGTTGTTCTCAATATCGGCAGAACAAATCCGATGCTGGAACGCGACGACTGATTACTTTGCAGATGACATGAGCACTCAAACCTTCATTTCCTCTACGGTGACGCAGTGACCGTGTAATCTTCTTGCGCAACGTGCACACAGTTCGGTACAGTGGGCATGAGCGGCTTAAAATTAGCGGCCGAAATTCTGCTGACGATTCCGTCAAACCCAAACCAAAATAACGTTTATTGGGGGAAATGACTGAATGAATGCTTCCAAACGGACCAACGAATTTTTGCGCGCCATTTCCTTTATAACGCTGAACCTGTAGTCGTAAAATTTTCAAACCCAAAATGAAATATTTTCTGTTCCAGAAAAGCTACTTATATGGAGATTACTACCGAACTGCCTGGAATCGAATTTCATGGAATTATAAAATCCGGGTGGGTAGTTTCAGCGGGATTAGGACCCAGAATAGCTAAATATGGAGAATTGGAGTGACGTTGCAACATAATTCTTTAAAATACAGAATTTAAAAAAATATTACAATAAGCTGTTCGTGGTAAACCGAGCACCTTTTAAAACCCTGCTGAATATCTACTTGTATACACACTTTTTATTATTCTATCAAATGTTAAATTAGCATCGCAATGGGCATAATAACTTTATTAATGCTTCGGTCACTAGAAACTATGAAGTTATTAGAATAATACATATTTTACAAATTGCTAATTATTACATTTATATGTATAAAAAAATTAAGCAAAATAAAGTGTTTCAATATTCACAAATGTTTCCCTGACACTCCTACTTAACTTAAAGACATAACACTAGCTTCTCTTCATTGTTACCAACTTTAATGAGCGCATACCACTCAGTGTGTACATTAAAATACATGCCGGTATGAGCAGCGACATTTTTCAAAGGTTGGTATCAAAAGTGCTCATATAACCGTGCACAGCCTATATATAATACTGCAAACTCCAGCTGCGTACGCCAGCAAAAAAAAAATAGTGCCGTCACTTGCTCGCGATGTGTCGGAACGTCGTTTACAAATCAGCGCCAGGTATCTGCCGGCATCCCAGAAAACAACTAGAAATTCTCACCACGCAGTAGCCAACCAGAAATAGGGCTCGATCCACAGTCTCGCTTAGCCAATCCGGGGAGGGATATGTCCGCATCTCTAATTAGAAAAATCCTTGGAAACCCAGTTGCTAAGAAATTCATTTGTAGAACTACAAACAGTTTTCTTGTAAAATCTGCAAAACATGCACTTGTAACATTACAAAGAATACGCTTGTATTACAACTTTACATTATTAAAAATTGGACATAAAATATTTTTAATTCTTCTAGAAAACCAATGTAATTAATTAATTACGGAGAATAAGGTAAAAAAATATTTAAAAAATACAATACACTAATAAAAATTAACCATGCCAGCAAGGTAAAAGGAGGGGGGGGGGGTAGAATCTTCGTCCATAGTATTATTTTTCTCACGCCCTGAACCACAAGACCAACTTGACTTATGAGATTTATAATTATGTTTGTACTTAATATAATGGTATATTAACATTAACAGTTAATGAAAAATAGCGTCACGTATTTCTAGTCTACTTTTCAAAGTAAAGAAAGGCTTACGAGATCACTTTTCTGCCTGTGTCTGTGTGTGTATGTGTGTGTGCGTTTGTGCTTCCCCCCTCCTTTCTCAAGTTTCGAACGCATGAACCGATTTCCACCAAACTCGGTAGACATATAGTATTAATATCGACACCTGATTTTCATAGTTTTCGACCACACCGGACACTTACTTTAAAAAGGGGGGTGGTTTTAATATCTAGGGCGATATATTATATTAAGTACAACCGTTCAGCCTTTTTTAACCAAATTTTGTACGCTGAAAGAGCAAGTTGTACGAATTAAAGTCAGAGGTGAATATTGTTGTCGGTAAGCTATTTTGAAAGATAGCGCCACATGAAAAAATGAAGCTCTTATGTTATATCACGATAACTACTCAACCAATTTTTTTCAAATTTGGCAAGTAAATAATACTATGATAGTCCAAGTAAATATAAGTAAATTAATTTCATAAGGCACTTATTTTATAAATGGCGGCCATACTAATATTTTATGTGTATTTGGTATAACTACCATACCATTTAGTCAAATTCAACGAAATTTTGTACGATAGCGCCGCATGTAAAAGTAAATATTTGACATTCTATCTCAAAAACTACTTAACCGATTTTCACCAAATTTGGCACGTAATAAATACTATGATAGGCCAAAAAAACATGAGTTATAAAATTTTATGAGGTGAATATTTTTAAACTGGTGGCCATATCAATGTTTTTGTTTATTTGCATAACTATCATATTTTTTAAACAATTTCAACCAAATTTTCTACACTGGCAGTATCTATCACAAGCATCAAATAACCCATAACACAAAACTCTTGTCCGCAATTTTGTAAGAAGTTACTAAATGAATTAATCAAGTTTTTGTGTAATTTCTTGGGAAAAAATTGACAGTTTCGTACCAAATTTGGCAATCAAGTAGTACTGCCACAGTTGATATGTACATATATGTTTCAAGTATTTCAGACACTTATTTTTTAAATGGTGGCAATGTAGATAGTTAAGCATAAAAGTCTATATCTTCGAAAACTTTTAATCAAGTCCAACTTTACTTTGTATGCTCAGAGTATATATATCAAACGTCACACGTGTATACACGGAGCCTATTCCGTCCTTTATTTTGTAAGATAGTGCCACACGAATAAATAAAGTTTTTATATCATAGCTCGGAAACCTTTTTCCGATTCTTAACCAATATGGCAAACAGTGGTACTGCGGTAGGTAATGTTAACTGATATGTTTGTGGAATTTCAGACACTTATTTCAAAATGGCGGCCATGTAGCTGTTTTATTTTGTATATTATATCTTTGAAGCCATGTAATAATTTCTAACGATACTTTGATGGCTGTATATATTACAATAATCAAATGCGCAATAACAAAATCTCCTGTGTCCTCCATTTTGTAAAATTCTATCACTTGACAAATTCTTAAAATGTGATCTTCAAAAAATCCACAGATATCTACCAAATTTGGCTAACTATTAACACTATGGCAGGCTATGGAAACTCATAAATGTTGAGTAGTTTAGACATACATATTTTCATAATGGTGGCCATATTAACATTTTAGCTCTAAATTTTTTATCTACGAAACTGTAAAACCAATTTCAACTAAACTTTGTATGCTGACATCAGTTATATCCATCAAAATTTTCTGTGGAGAGCGTAATTTTAATAGCCATTTTGTAAGATAGCCCTACATGAAATAATTTCGTTTTTATGCAGTATCTCGGGAAACGAATGAACTGATTGGCGATGAAGTTGTACTGTGGTAGGCTATTTTAATTTATATGTTAGGAGTATGTAAGTATCTTATTTTTTGAATGGTACTTATACAAACATTTGCGCTTAGTGTGCTATATCTACGAAACTATGTAACATATTTAATTTAAACTATATATTTTTTATCTATGGATGTGTGAGTGGGTGAAGAGATTTCAGTGGGTCTTAACAGCGAGGTATTGAGAGCCGATGAGGGTGATTGAGGTGATTATAGAGCAGCGCTGGAATGAAGGACGGGGGAAATAGGAAATCTCCTAGAAAACCCACCCACCAGCGGCGTCGTCCTTCACGATTCCTACTTACGAAAATCCGGGTTTATCAATGACAATATTTGAGTGTGCTTATATATAAGCTTTTTCCCTCCGTTTATGAAGATCGTCACATGAGCAATAGGGTTTTTAATACCATATCTTGAGGACCAATCAACCGATATGTGTCCAGAGATACTTCTTTGCCGGAGTTTTTCGCAAAGTAGTGTAATGTGTGTAAACCCAACATTTGGTCATATTTGCAGAATAATTTGACTATTTTGAAACAAATTTTGCACACCTACGGAAGGCCAAGTATAGTTACATGATTTAAATGGGGTCAAGCAATGATTTAAAAAATGGCAACCATATAAATAATGTAAATATTTTCATATGTTTGGCCAACCTATTTCAAAAATTTAACAATTTCAATCAAACTTTTTATGCTGACATTATATATTACAAACATCGTGTACAGAGCCTATTTTAAAGCAATTTTGTAAGGTAGCCCCATTTCAGAAAATAGGGTTTTTATGCCATACCTTGATGACTAATAAACCGATTTCCATCAAATTTTTCACACAGTAACGTTATAGTAGTTTACTTATGTGTTTTAGGGGTTCAGACACATATTTTTAAAAGGATAGCCGAGTAAATATTTCAGGTTAGTGAACCCTATCATTCAAAACATCAAACTGATTACATCCAAAGTTGATGCTACGAATCGTACCTCCGTGATTCAGTTGATTGCACGCTAGCTTAATTTTACGAGTTTTACAAAATTCGTATCCCGGTTTAGTCACTCGTGTATTTTAACTGTCTTTGTACTTCTTCAGATGTTTCTGGTTCCATTTGTTATGGTATGCGGTCAATGAGACGTGTATGCCTAACTACCATATAAGTTTTCAAGAAATTTACTAAAATTTAGTTTTAACCATATAGAGGAAAGCAAGTTCATTAGTTATCAGCAACTTATTGCTTTTTTTTTTAACTGTAGTCGTTTTTTTATGTGTATTTAAATCGTATTAAGCGTCTGACGTCTATTTTTTTTCACAAACAACTATAAACGGTTTTGCGTTGTTGAGTGTCCGCTAGTTTACTTGAGCTCATGTCTACGGGTGAGTGTAGTATGAAAATTTCTTGAGGTCTATTACAAACATCAGATTTTCCAGTTTTTAAAAAAAAAGGAGCTTTAAAAGAAACACCTGTGTACTGTTACAAACATTAAAAAAAAAATACAAACCATTTCAGAGAAAAAATTGCAATTTTTTTTATAGTATACAGAACTTATTGAGGAAACACACGGGCTATTAACATGTATTGTAATNAGAAACACCTGTGTACTGTTACAAACATTAAAAAAAAAATACAAACCATTTCAGAGAAAAAATTGCAATTTTTTTTACAGTATACAGAACTTATTGAGGAAACACACGGGCTATTAACATGTATTGTAATTTTTTTTTGTGTTTGTAAAATTTTGCTCTCTTCATCATTTTCGTCACGCTAGCTGTGCAACAATTTTGTAGCTCACCTGCATGCTGAGGTCATTAAAAAATTTAAATTAGGAGTGAGGCATGTTCGGATACATTACTTACTTCGTAAGCCTATACTATTTGTGCTCTATGGAAAACACCTGACTTGTATGCAAAGCAGACCTGTTCTCGATATTTTTCAAGAGACACAAAAACGCTTCACCATACTCAAAAGCTGAGTGGCGTTATCCAACCAGTAAAATACTACTTACGGGAAATCGTGTTAATCAGTTAGTATGAACTGGCGAAGCCTTAACGTGAAGCACGAATCAATAGCCTGGGCTCAGTAATTTATTGTAATTAAGAAAGCACCCTTAAGTTCATTAAATTCGGTCACCATAAAGTCTGTAGAATCCCAATTACTATGGTACAGCAGTTTGCTCTCGGTTCTACTCATTTCGTGAAATGTTCGCTGTTTCAACCAAAGCGCCTAGGACAAAAATTTTATTAATATGTTTTTTTTTTTACTTACCTTAGATAAAAATGCTTTACAAAAGGCAAGATCGATCAAGTTTTCTCACAAGCGAAAATTCGTGTGTGATGCCCTTGATGGAGACCTGAAGAATTCGAGGATTCATTTTGGGAGAAGCTAGAATTCAAAACACTTGCATTTGTGTAACTTTACCATTGGTCCACATGGTGCTTAACACCTACTCGAGAACAGTGTCCAATTGTTGCCATCCATTGTGACAGCAGACAACCAATATTCAGTTTATATCGGCATATTTGCACATAAGACTGTAGGGTCTAGCCTGCAAGTCCTTGAACTCGCGAACTTTTTCAGGTTCCTACCCATCGAGAATCGAACCTGGTTTCTTATGTACAAAATATGAGCGGTCTGGCCACTTCACCACACTGATGGATGAAATAACGTAATGAATTTATTCATCATTAGGACTATAAATATTTGAAAACCTTTTTTAAGAAGGCTCTATCAGTTGACATATTATTATTTAATTCCGCTTCTGAAGGGTAGTTTAAGAGATTTGGGCGGATCTTAACAGCGAGGTCTTGAGAGCTGATGATGGTGATTGAGGTGAGTATAGAGCAACGCCGGATTGAAAGGGTGGGGAGCAACGGGATATCCCCGAGAAAACCCGCCGGCCAGTGGCATTGTCCGGCACAATTCCCACATGCGAAAATCCGGGATTGACGTGGTCGGGGATTAGCCTTGGTGGGAGGCGAGCAGTCTAACCGCTCAGCCATCGTGGCCACAATTTTACTTCTGGTATTTTACAAATTAAACCCTTCTCTATAAAGTATTTCGAGCTGAATTTTTATTAAATTCCTATGATAAGCATCATAAATAATAGTGAGTTCTGCCTACAGTAATAAGGAGAGCTGCCTGAATGACATATTTACTTGCTAACCACGATCAGACACCTGTGCTGTCTTGGTTAAAAAAGAAACAGATGTCGATTAATGTTCCGAGATATTAATAAAAAAAATTCAGTTAAAACGAATTTTTCCTCCGTGAAAATAACTCTGTGAAAAATAAGAACGCGGTTCTTGATTGTGCGTGCCCTGGCCTTTTTAAATGCGGCTGTTGGAATTATTCCAAGATGCCATGATGGATATGATTAAATTCTCCTCTCCACACTGCTGCAGTTTATAACCATGCAAATTCATATTTTGACTCCCACAAAATACGTTAGATTAAAAAAAATTAGAGTTAAATGAACGACCTGACCACAGACTTAACTTACTCTAATGATTGATGTAAAAAGAGTCACTAGGTTAATACTCACGTTTTGTTATAACTTAATTATATGGGCCACCTGTTTTTTGCGAAAAAATTTACGCGAAGGCTTAACTACAATATTCTATGCGGCCACTTTCTAGCACGCGGTTAGTTGTGAAATTCTAATTACTTGTGTGTAAAAATTCGTGTTTTGCTCGAATTGTGATTTATACTTTCCCAAGCCAAAATTTTAAGTATTAAGTTAAAATTTATTTCGAAACTATTAGTCATGCTCTCCAAAGATGTTCACAAGAACCAACAGTAAAATACAACTTTGTTTGACTTTGAGTGTTCATAAGCATGCTTATTTAAATGGAAAAACATTAAGAATTTAAGTGCGAAATAAATATAGCTCTCATCAAAAGAAACTTGGTACTTTTTAGCCTACTTTCCGAAGGAAAGAAAGGCTTATGAGATAAATTTTCTGTCTGTGTGTCTTTGTGTAGGTGCGTGTGTGTGAGTCTGCGAGTGAGTCTGGGCGTATGTGTGTGCCCCCCCCNCCCCTTCAATTTTGGAACCCGATAACAGAATTTCACCAATCTTGGTACATACATAAAACTTACTAAGGACAGCTGACTTTTATAGTTGGCGGACATTTTAGAATTTTGTGTGATATGTCGTATCTGGGGAACCACTGAACCGATTTACACCAAATTTTGTTTGCTCACAAGGTATCGGGTAAGAATTAAATTTTGAGGTGTTCATTGTTGATATTCCGCCATTTTAATTAAGCACTAAATAAAGAAATAAAGATCTTTACATTATATTTTGAAAACTATTGAACCAATTCTCACCCAAATTGACAGGCAACTAACACTATAATAGTCCAAGTAAAAGTAAGTTATTGAACTTGATTAGTAACTTATTTTTTAAATGGCAGCAATACAAATATTCTAGGTGTATTTGGTATATCTACCATACCATTTAACCAATTTCGACCAAATCTTCTATATTGAAAGTTTTTATTACACGCATAATATATACCAATACACAACCTCTTTTGTTTGCCATTTGGGAGATAGCGCCATACGAATAAATAAAGGTATTGTCATATCTCGGTAAAAATAACAGTTCCCTACCAGATTTAGCAAACAAGTAGTACTGATGCATATGATGTGAAGTAATATGTTTTAAGCATTTTAGACACTTATTTTCAAAATAGCGGTCATGTAGCTATTTTAGTTTAGAATGCTATATAGTCTAAACTAAGTTATAATATCCAACATAACATTGTAAACTGGCATTAGATATTACACCTATCAACTGTTTCAACACTGAGCATCTTTTGTCGGTAATTTTGTAAGATAGCGCCATGCGAATAAAGACATGTTTATATCATATCTCAGGACATAATTGAACGAGTCCTATAAAATATGGCAAACATGTAGCACTGCGGCAGATTATGTGATATCGCATGTTATAAATTCGTCAGGCCTCTATTTTCAAAATGGCGGACACTTAGCTATTTTATTTTCTCGCGCCACATCGTCGTAATTACGTAATAATTTCCAGCCCATCTTTATGTTCTGGAAGGCAGATATTACAACTACCAACTACCAATATGGCAAAACATTCAATTTCCTAACCTGGCACTATGTTACAAAAAGGTCGGCAAAAAAAGAGGATCTCTGAACGCATAATTGATATTTCTAAAGAATATTTTCAACCTACAAAATTTCGTTAGATTTTGTAGAATTGTTTCATCGATATAACAAACTTATCTAAGTTATTTATATTAACGCCATTAAAAAAAGGCCTTTCGACCCTCATACATGCTAGTTTACAAACACTATTGCTGCACTACTTGCGTAAAACGGTTTTTGTGGGAATCGGTTTATTGGTCAAAGATCCTTGAAATATGGCGCGAAAACTCCATTTCTTCATAAATGGATGACAAAAATGTGATTAATTACTGCATTCAATTATTGTCATGAATGAAGTATAAAAAGTTAATTTAAAATTGGTTACACAGTTTTGTAGATATAGCACACTCAGCTTAATTATTATGATACCCGCCATTCTGAAAATAAGTGTCTTGCACACTTAAAATATATGGCCTACCACAGTACAACTTCTTCGTCAAATTTGGTGGGAATCGGTTGATTTTTCCTAAGATATATCAAGCATAAAAAAGTTATTTTTTCCTGTAGGGTTATCTTACAAAATGACAGAGAAATTATGTTCTGTAGACACACATTTGACGGTTATAATATATTCTGCCAGCATACAAAGTAAAGTTTAAATTTGCGTCGTAGTTTCGTAGCTAAAACATAGTGAAATAAAAATAATATATGGTCACCATTTTGAAAATGAGAGTCTGACTCACTCAAAACATATCAGTTTACATGGTCTGTGGTACTACAATACGTTTTCATATTTGGTGGGAATACATCAATTTTCTCTGGATATATGGCACAAAAAATTTAACTATTATATAAAATTATCTTACAAAGCGACGGACAAAAGAGATTTGGGTGAACACATTTTATGGTTGTAATATATACTGCCAGCATACATACTTAAGTTGGAATTTATTAAATGGTTTAGAGGGCATAGCATACTAAGCTAAATATCTATATACCGCCATTTTGAAAATAAGTCTCTGACCTACTTAAAACATGTTAGATGACATTACCTGCCGCAGTACTATGTGTTTGCCAAATTTGGTAGGAATCGGTAAAATGTTTCCAGAGCTATGAAATTAAAAATCAATTACTTTTTATGTGGCGCTATCATTTAAAATGGCGCAGAAAAGTGGTTATTTCTTGGCATACATTACGCTAGTAATAAATACTGTAAGCATACAAAATTTGGTCGAAATTGGTAGAACGGTGTTACAGTATAAAAAAATTTGTTTGTCTGCCACTTTCAAAATAAGTGCCTTATTAATTTAAATTGCATACCTTTCCATGACCAGCCATTGTGTTGCTTATGTGCCAAATTTGGCGAGAATTGGTTGAGTAGTTTTCGATATATAAAGTAAAATATTTATTAATGTAATGATGTGGTGCTATCTTCTAAAATGGCGGACTGATAAACATTTTCATCTTCAAATTCAATGCTTATATGTTGCTGTCGACATGCAAAATTTGGGTTAAATCGGTTGCATGGTTTTAGAGATATATCACCCTACATTATAATGACCACCATTTTTAAGTAAGCCCTTAGCGTGGTCGAAAACTATAACATTCAGGTGTCCTTCCTAAGTTCTATATGTGTAACGAGTTTGGTGAAATTCGATTCACGTGTTCAAAAGTTGAACCGTGTGACACACACGCCCAGGCACATACACGCAGACGCACACAGAGAGGAAAGTTATCTAATAAGCCTTTTTGTCTTTCGGAAAGTAGACTTAAAATGCATTTACACATACGTGTTATTTGAAATCTTCAATGCCTACCTCTCGATGTCATCATCGGCAACCGATGAATTGCAGTGGGCTGGGAAACCACGCCACTTGAAATACTAACGTCTAATACGCCGTTTCAGCACCTTCTCGACCATATACACATTTGGAAACTTTGTAAGCTGGTTTTGTAGTATTTTAATTGCATTATTATCAATGTAACGTAATTATTTTTCGTTAACATTTTACGTACATTTTTGCTTAAAAATATAGGACTTTAGTTTTTGCAGAGTTATTTTTGCGTTGAATACTTTTTCAAATGTGTGTATAAATAATGCAATTTTGTGTCTTGACTTATTTTACTGTATGTGCGATTTCTTTTACCAGCGATCAGCTTCGGCAAAGCATAAAGTCCTGCCAATGTGTACTAATAACAGAAACAACTGAATTTTAACAAGCTGCCGAATAATCTAAGCTGCCATAAGAAACACGAAATATTTAAATTGCTCTCCTGAAGTACAAAGTAAATTGATTACTTATTTTTTTATTGTGCAAGACCTTTTCATGGTATCATGTCACAACTTTAACGGTTCATGGTACATGCTCCGTGCTCTGTTAGTAAAAGCAATTTCAATTTAACTATTTTAAACACTGGCTTTCGTTAAAACACGCAAAAAAAAAAACACTACACTTGCAGAAGGTTCACATTTTATATTGTAATAGGTTGCAATCCCCGTGCTTGGCGTTAGGAAAACTTGTCTTACCCACGCCAAATGAAGAAATAATTCCATCAGAATCGGGTAAATCGGATTGCGGCTGTACCCGCAAGAAAACAACTCAGAAACTCAGCCTGCATCTCGGCCGAAGCGCCAGTTTCAACCGTTAACGCGGAGTCAAGCGCAGTTTAACTAGCTCTCAGTTGCAATATAATCAGCTTAACAACGATGTATGTGTGCGTTGAAGACCTCGCAACGTCGTTCCGAATCCCTCGCACTAAAGCCATTGGTGCGAGTGAAACTCTGGCGACCCCGACAAACGTCATTAGATCACATTTTCAAAACCATGACTTCACTCGGTGCCGAAATAAACTACTGACGCAGTGGTCTTGTAGTTATATCGTGTTACGAGTTTGAATGCTAACATAACACAGTTATGAAATTTACCTGTAGCTACATCCCGTTGTTTCCACCTCAGACCGTAGACTAGATATAAGGCTGACCGATCTCGGTGGCTGCGCAAAACCAAACGCCGTGTTCCAACATTTAATTGCTTTTCTGCCATTACGACTAGCAAAACCAGCGTGGATTGGATTTGAAGTTAGAACACTGATCAGCAAACAAGTGCTTAGAGATGTTTCATACCTCCTCTAACAAATTTGTAATGCTGTTTGATTCAATTCGATTTGGTAAATGTATTTTATTAAAATAATAGTCCTTATCATAAAAAAAATTGAGATATAAACAAACATGTTCTTCGATGTTGACCATGTGATTTTTACAGTTGCTTTGCTGTGGGTTAGGTCAATGTTGGGTACATGCGCAGAATACGAATAAGTTGTCTACCTCACCTTAAGCTATGCTTCAAACTACTCTCTGAACCCGAACCGGTGATATCAGTCTGTAAAGAGTGAAGAGATTTGGGCGGCTCTTAAAAGTGAGGTCTCAAGAGCCGATGTGGGTGACTGAGGTGAGTATGGAACAGCGCCGGAATGAAAGGACGGGGGAAACTGGAGACCCCAAGATTCCCACATGCGAAAATCTGGGAGTGACCCGGCCGGGGATTGAACCTGGTTCACCTAGGTTGGAAGCGAGCAGACTAACCGCTCAGCCACCACAGCCCCATGAGTCAGTGAAATACTAGTCACCGAAAGTCAGCGAAGAGACTGTTACAAACAGGTTAATCAGCCGAAATAATGGAGAATCAGTTTCACGTCTGAAGATAGGACGTAAGGTGAGATTTAATTAATTTGTTCTTGTTCACTAGGGTTTGAGACAGGTACCTTGATAACACATAACAATATGTTTGCCAATATTAACCAAATACATTAAATTTCTCACCTCAAATGTAATTTTGGAGTTGGGTGGGATTGTGCCTCCGCGTAAAACAAACTGAGCGTCACAGGATCGATCGCAAAGCTGGCATTATACTCATTACTCTGTTCGCTCACTAAAATTTTCGCCATGTAATAAGTGTGCATTGTGCATTTCATATAACGTTTTTGAATGTTATAATACGACCCTTTTCACAGGCATCCGCCATTTTGCAACGCTATGAATCGACGTTTGATAAAATCAGTGAAATTCAGCCGTTGCATCAATCCGTGAGTAAGAGCTGATTTCAAGTGAAGCCATTTTCTCTGGTTTTTTCATCTGATTTATCTCCATTTTAAATTTTCTAAGTGACTTTGGATTTGTAAAATTAATTTGTAAGTTTAATAGTGAATTTATTTTCTATATGTATTTGTAAATTTACAGTTTAAACGAAAAGATATGTAAATTTTTTTCATTGAATATATTTCTAGATCCACCATCAATAGCTTGAATGTTTAAAATTCCAATTGTTTAAAATTGTTTTTAAAAATCAATTAAGTTATTAGATCTTTACATTTTATTTTAGGTAAATATTTTCCTTATACAAAACGTGGTCAAGTGTTAGCTATATTTATACAACTCCCATCCCCCATTTTCTCACAAGATTTGAATTCCGATTTTATTTTGGTTTTCGTTTCGTTTAGAGACGAATACTAATAGACTTCGAAGAGAACACAGAACAGATTTGCTCTCACTCAGTCACTAAAATCCTGGCTGAAAAGACCTACAAGTACTTAGAGGTCAGAAGTCATAGCATTAGGGATTAGAGAACGAGAGAGTGAGAGAGAGAGAGGCGGGAGTGAAAGAGACCGGTAGATACAGTTGCCTTTCATATCAGGATAAAAGGGAAGCACCACATATGTTTTTTAATTAAACTTGCAGATAAGCAACGTCACACTAATATACTCCCTTGCTCCTCGCGGCAATACAAAATGGAGAAATGAGGTAAAAATAATTTCCCGATGTGTGGAATTAAGCCGGTTACACTGATAGAGAAAATGTCCTTAAAGTTACGGAAAATACCGGTTACAAATTATGAAGACATCTGCGTTAAATTATGGTATCGTCGATTTTTTTTTAAATAACGTTCTCTCCGTAAATTTCACATAAATCTCCGTGAATTTACAAAACATGTCACAAACTTGCAAGTTATTTTTTATGTCTACTCTTTCATAAAAAGGGATAAAAAAATAATCGTTTTACTTTCGTTATGTGGGCGAATCACTGTGTATAAAAATTACACTATAAAAATCAAAAATGTGCACGATGGCGGGATTTGAACTCGGAAAAATATGTTCAAAGTTCAAACACCATATCCACCCAACTGCCATGCTACTACAAGACGATACGTTGTAAATATGAAATTTATTGAAAAATATGCTTTTTCATCTTAGTTTCTAGTTATGTCAGAGTATGTCCGAATATGTTGCTTTATTTCAATGTTACAAGCAGGGGTAAGAAAAAGAGTTTTATTATCGTTATTTATTTCACTGTGTATAAAACAAGATTAAAACAATTTAAAATATTTTGTCCGATAGTGGAATTTGAACACGAATCGAAAAATTAACAATCGATAACTAAAACCATTTACCTACCACATCTTTGCAAGAAGTATCTCGTAAATATGGATTTTACATGAACGTGACGAACGCACCTGTCTTAGTTTCAAGTTTTGTTAAACCGCTTGCTATATTTTTGGTATATAAAACGAGGTTACGAAAATATCGTTTTATTTTCGTTATGTGAGTGTTTCACTGTGTGTAAATAGGGTTTCCTTCTGTAGTGTAATTTGAACAAGAATCAACGAATTGGCACTTCAGGAATGCTTCGCCACTCACCTAGTCCTACTTTAAACGAATTAGTATTGTGAAGATTATATTTTATACGCTTCAGGTATCATCTTCTATTTCGCGTCTTAGAATCGAAGCCATAAGAATACGAAGAGCTACAGTATTTTATATTCACGGAGCTCAATTCCGTTATTCGTCATTACGGAGTGCCTTTCCATAAATTAACTCTACATCTCCGTAAAAGTTTCCGCAAATCTACAGAAGTTTTTAAGAGCGACATGCCTAGTTAATTACAGGCTGTGAAAAAGTGACCGAAGTACAGGTTTCTCCCTTAACCTTTTCAGTGACAGTGTCCTTTATCTGGGACGTTGCATGTGAAGTGGCTTGAATGGTCTGCANAACCTTTTCAGTGACAGTGTCCTTTATCTGGGACGTTGCATGTGAAGTGGCTTGAATGGTGTGCACTGTACACAGCAGAACACGGCGTCCAATGAGAAAGGTTCCCTACGTGTGGGAGACAACGTTCGCTGCTGAGACTGTGTTCCGTAGCCTCACAAACCACTGCTCTCAGTTACATCAAGCACATATACAGAGTGATTCTAAAATCATGGGACAAACATTGAGGTGTGGTATAGCTCACTGAAACAAACAATTATTGTAAAGGAATATATGGGCGTAAGTGACGCGTTCGGGCACAAACACAATAATAACATATGAAATGCAACGCATTGTTTATTTACAACGTCACTGCCAAAAGTATTTTTACAGCGATGTTTATAATAATTGCTCAAAATTGCTACCACCGACAGTAATGCAAGCTTGGTAGCGTCGGTGGAGTGATTTGCGAACAGATTCAAATACGCCGGGTATTTCACGCACGCCACCATTGTCAGCCAATCACGCCATATGTAGAGGTCGCCAAGCACGCGTGACTGTTGGTGGATGCATTTCCAGCAACTGTTTTAATATTTTCTGTACGGAATCACTCGTTAAATATGCTGCTAATGAACATTTTAAGTTTCCGTTAATGTGTTATGTTTTTGTGTTTGTTCCTGAACGCGTCACTTCCGCCCATATATTCCTTTACAATAATTGTTTTGTTTTAGTGAGCTCTACCACCCCTCAATGTTTGTCCCATGATTTCTATTGGTATCGATGCATGACAAAGCGTCGTATGGAAGTTGGTACAGTTCCGAACACAAGATTTGTTCGTCGCAACGCCTAGAATTATATATACAGTTTTTTACTGACAAGGTGAACTGGCACAAAGTACTTGAAGAATAGCGTGGTGAAACGGCCTCTTACACCGCGAAGCCCAGCCGCACTAGCCAGCAAAATGGCGCCACTGGCTTGCGACATGTCGAAGTGCCGTTTGCCAATCAGTTCCCGGTGACCTACTCGCCAGCTGGTAGCCCTATCTGTGGGGAACCTTTCGCAACGTCCAACAGCCAGTCAGATGCAAGGCCCGTTCCCAGAGCTTCCAGCAACCAATCAGAGGACTGGGAACGCCAACATCAATGGAACCACAGCTCCATTTTGTTTTAAGAGCAGCCTAAACCTCTATTTCCCCGCGCCATTTTGTTTCTGTGTACATTTCTACTCTGTGGCTCTAATGCGCTCCCGAGTATCCAAGCCGATGGACAAGAATTCCAGAATCTGGACGAATTGATTTCATTACTTTGGAAAAAACATTCTCGAAACCCATATCTTTCATAAAGATTACCATTCTTAATTTTTGAAAAATCATACGACCATACGTTTTGGTGATTCCTAGTTTAACTTATTTCACACGGGACCATGTAAGATAATTAATATTTTGAGGTGCAAGCGACTCATTTATATTTTATTCAAACTAATCCTTTCACACCGGCATTAAATTATGGGTTCAGTTGCTGCGAAACAAGAAATTTTTGGTGAGTGCAGTATATAAGCTGACACGAGACTTGTTAAGTTAATTGACCACAGAGTAATCAAGAATATATTGGGGATGTAGTCGGTAATTGTACGAACTGTAGCCGGTCACACCAGCAAAATGGCGTCACTACCCAGCAATATGTCGGAAGGTCGTACCCCCAATCAGCGACTGGTAACTTCTTTCCGAGCTCTTTCGCTTATTGGCAGCGTGTCTTTGTGAGAAGACGTTTCTCTGCTTAACTGACCATTCAGAATTAGATAACTTCAATATTATACGTCTGTGATTCGCGAGCGCCTTTAAGTAGCGTAACACACAAACCACCCAATCACCAAAGTGGATCTCAGCTAAGAGTTATAAAATACAATTGGCCGTGAAATCTTTTCGCGAAAATCGGTGGTCCTTACAGTAGCGATCTTTTGAAGCACGCGGTAACCAATCAGACTTAAGGCTCTTTCCCAGAGTCTCGCTCAGCCAATCAGGGAATAGGCACGCCCATATAAAAGGAACCGCCAAGCTATCTCACCTATGTATATGTATCTACTCCTTGGTTTTACTCACCAAATCTGAATGAGGTAACTTTGACGCTATACTTCATTGTTTCCCTTTCCATTCTATCTCACGTTATTGACAATTCTAGAAACCTGAAACTGTTGGGGCCGCGGTGGCTGAGCGGTTAGTCAGCTTGCCTCCCACTGAGGCGAACCGGTTTCAATCCCCGGCCGTGTCACCGGATTTTCACATGTAGGAATCGCACCGGACGATGCCGTTGGTCTGCGGGTTTTCTCGGGAACCTCCCGTTTCCCCGCTCTTTCATTCCGGCACCACTTAATACTCACCTGTCACCCCCATCAGCTCTTAAGACTTCGCTGTTACGGATGTTCAAGTGCCAAACTTGATTTTTTATATATTTAGGATATTTTATAATTCAATTTTATTACATAAAATAGTACATTGATAAATGTATGAAAAACCATGAAAAATTAATTTACAAAAATTAATGCCGAAAATACAGAATTTTCTTATCTATATGTATTGGCATACAAATGTAAAACTTTTTGCATAATTATCATGTTTGGATACCGTTCAAATGAGTTTTTAGTGCCATAAGAATAAGATAAAGAAATTTTTTGCTATTCCATCTCATGGTTGGGTCACAGTTTTAGTTTTAGTTTTACAATTAAATTGAAATCCAAAATAGCATTAAGTGAAACCCTAATGGCAGGCAAACAAAACGCCACAATTCAAAGAAATTTCTTCATGGGGTTTTTAAAAGTTCAAAAAAGACTTTGGCTGAATTCTAATATTGTGCTCGTATTACATTTTTTAATTAGTTTGGCACAAATTGTATGGTTTAAATGCTTATAATTCTATTAAAATAGTACGCGAGAGTTATTTTCAAACTTATTTAGGGATTTTAAAATAAATAGTTATTGATAGGGCCACTGACTTTTCGCGTAAAAATCTGAGCACACAGTAGACTTCAATACTATATACACACCTCAGCTGTTGTTATACCTCCATTCTATGCTGGTACCGTGTCCGTCTTTGACTAAGCTACTCAGGACTAAGTAACTCTGACACTGAACCTTCGTGATTCGTGCGCGAACGGTTAACACGGGCCAGAACACTTTTTAACCCATTAAAGAAGCTGGAGGACCCTACAATACTTTGGACTGTATCTTGTCTCGAAATATTTTCGCGAAATATCACTGCCCCTAGTTATTGATACTGTAACGCAAACCCGGAAAATATCTTAAAAATGTAGAAAAAAAATTCGGCACTAGAAAAGCCTTAAGAGCCGCCCAAATCTTTTCAGTCGACCTGAAACTCTTCCGAAAATTTCAGTAGTTATAGAAAAAATATCTCAGAAATTGTTACTCTGTTATGTTCTTGCTGAATCATTCCACTTTCACGAACACTAAGTAAAAATTCACGTACAATATTCACTGGTAAATAAATTATTCAACAATAAAAAAAAAACAATTAATGTTTATTTTTATTCCGCTATCATTCTTCTTGGAGAGATACCATTCGACATTCTTTGACGCCGTTTAATTTCCTGAATGAAAAAAAATATATAAAAGTATTTAACTGAAGTATATCCAAAATTTTTATGAAAAATAATTACATTGCAATCCTTGTTGGTGCCATTCATAATTTAAAATTACCAAAGAAATTCTTTGATTTTTATTCTACCACCACAATCAACCAACTAATTCCCCCTATTTTTCCCTCTCTTTTACCAATAAACTATAAAACACATACGTATCTCCCCTCTAATATGCCACATTCGAACTTCAGAGAGACTTTTTTTTCCGCCATATAAATCACTATTGCACAGAAAATTTCTTCAATCATATACACAGTACAAAGAAGGTATTGTAGACAGAAAGAAATCGCCCACATATCGGTGAAGTATCATTCGTTACTGAAACTATATTTCGTTGTTTAATAAACACCTGCTCCTAGTAGTATCGAGCAAAAACGTAATTTTACTTGTACATGTAAAACACGAAGAGTTATCATTGCAGGAGTATATTTCCCTACAGAAATTTAGTTCGCTGCAAACCCTTAAATTACAATTTTTTGTCTGTGACAATGAGGGTTTAAAAAAAAAACTACAATTTGACTGCAACCACACTCGTGCCAACTGCATACTCCCGGCCGGTTAACAATTCACGCACGGAATACGTAAGAACACAGAGGTGAAATAGGCGCTTGTCCCGCAAACTCCAGCAGCACATGCCACTAAAATGGCGTCACTAGCCAGCAAAATGTCAAAACCGTTCGCCAATTAGCGCCTGGTGAGCTAATTTCCTACCAGCTCTTAAACCAACAAGGGCAAATTATCGCATTGCGCGGTAGCCAATCGGTCTGAAAACCCGTTTGCAGATCATCGCTCAACAAATCATAGAACGGGTACGCATATATCAAAGGAACCGCCACGCCTTTTTGCCTCTGCATACATATATACTCTGTGCTTCAGGTGCCGTGTGTGTGTATAAATACTATAATATTTAAAATTCATTTTCCTCTTCTCTTATAGACACATATGTGCTTACAGTTACTTAGAGGTTAACTTACGTTAGAAGATATTAGCTATATTTTAGAGTCGTCTGCAATAATTGCCTTTATAAATTATGTAAAATTGTTTTCTCCAAATTTAATAAAATTAGTATAGGCATTTCTTAAAAAAAAAGGGTGAATAGTGTCGTAAAAATAATTTTTATCTAAAATTACACAAAATTGCTTATTCATACAAATTTAAAAAGACTATACTCTTGTAATCTCAAAACAAAAAAAATTGCAATGTTCTATTTCTCCATTTATTGGTTAACATAATGGGCTTGTGCTAGCTGAACTGAGGTTACGTATCACAAGAAATAAGCATCATAGCNTCCATTTATTGGTTAACATAATGGGCTTGTGCTAGCTGAACTGAGGTTACGTATCACAAGAAATAAGCATCATAGCTAAGTTATAGGACAGAAAACATTTAAATGATTAGAGTTTGTGAAATACACATTAAATATGTGACATATATTAAGATGTGATTTTTCGGATTTATATATTTNAAATGATTAGAGTTTGTGAAATACACATTAAATATGTGACATATATTAAGATGTGATTTTTCGGATTTATATATTTATATATTTTTAAGTACAATTTAATTATTTTTTTTTTATTATGTACATGTAAAATAATTAGCAAAACCAATANTATTTATATATTTTTAAGTACAATTTAATTATTTTTTTTTTATTATGTACATGTAAAATAATTAGCAAAACCAATAAAAACTTAGGTAATTTTCAAAATGTTTTAGGTAATTCATAACTGTGTTTTGTGAACACTGTAAAATTAACGTTATTCGTTATTAAAATGTAGAAATAAAGCAGTATTAGTTGAACGTCCGCTGTTCCATCCCTTGTTCAGCACGCAGAGTCTTAATAAATGAAAACATTCTGAAATGAAACAGAACTTACTGTAAATCGGTATGTACGTAGAGTGAGTGAGTGAAGAAATTTGGGCGGCTCCTAACATCGAGGTCTTGAGAGGCGATGATGGTGAAGTGAGGCACGGGACCGCGCCGGAATGCAAGGGCGGGGGAAACAGGATATCCCCGAGAAAACCCACCGACCAGCGTCATCGTCCGCCACGATTCCTGACGCGAAAACCTGGGGGCGAACACACTGGGAAACGAACCAGGTTCGCCTTGGTGGGAGACGAGTAGTTAAAACACTACACCACCGCTGTCTCATGTAAGTCGATAGTCCTATGTCTAGCATACTTCGTTACCAAAATAAAATATTTTTTCCTAAAAAATATACATAGTTATTGTTAACATAGAGTACATAAGTAAAAAAAGGATAAATGGCGTGGCCTTCTCTTTGATGAGCACGTTCCCATTCGATGATTGGCTGCGCAAGGCTTTGGGAGCAGGCCTTGTGCCTGATTGGCTACTGCATGCGGTGAAAGATTCCTTATTAGCTGTGCTGCTGCCTGGCAAATAGATTATCAGACGCTGATTGGCTGGCCAGTGGAGCCATTTTACTTGCGTGTGCAGCTGGGGTTCGCGGAATAAACGTCTGTTTCATCTCTGTATTTTCAAGTACTCTGTTTTCTTACAGTGTACTCTTTGTGTCATAATGCTTGTATTTTTATTCATTTCGTTTTTCATATTTTGTTAGTTAGGTTTGTAAGCGTATGAAAGTTACTCGCGCTGAGAATGCCATGAATCTATGAACACAAAATGTTATACTTACAATAAAGAAGTTATAAAAATTACGTGAAATTTACAGTAGTTTATAAAAAACTTGGTGAGTGTCACAATAATAAAGAATATAATTTTTCAGCTAAGTTTATCGCTGCTAACCACAGCAGTTTTCATTAATTGCGTCATTTTTATAGGTTCTAAATATGAAACAAAAATATTTAAATATGTGAAAAAAAATTTTTCACAAGTTGAATATCGTACAGCAGATGCAACCCTTACAAAACATAAATCATCTGTTTCTCAAATTAATTTTTCCAAATTATTTAAACCTTAGAATACCTTTGTTATGTCATACGCGACCTCCATTGAATAAACCTATAAAAGCTTTCGTGACCATTTATTGATGTATTTAACCATTATGAATTACAGTTAATATCGTATTTATTTTGAAATAACTGCTCATAAAGTTTTGCGTGAACTGCTGGCATTTACGGTTTTGGAACATGGAGTTTTACTCCATTCATAAAAGCTGTTAGTAACGCAATCGTTACGAGCCCAGGGAGACGTGATGTCATCAAACTTTGATGTGCACTCGCGCGTAATAGACAAGTATCGCACAAAGAACAGTAATCACCGACTTCGTTTGGCGAGTCGGCGTTACTAGTTCGATAAATTTGTCCGTGACCCTTTCTAATGTCAGCTTCACAGTGCCGTCTATCACGCTGAACCACAGAGCGGTGTGTTGCGACAGCCAATCTCAGAAACCACCCTCCTTATCCCGACGAGAGACAGCACAAAGTTGAGCTCACGCCGAAATTACAAAATGTTTGCTCGCGGATAGAGCATAATTTGTCGAAAAATACCAGAAGTACACGGTTTCACATATTCTACCACAATAACTTCCAATACTGTTAGTAACGTATTATCGCATTAATTGACTACTATTGCTAAATGTACGTAATTATAATTAAATATGCAAACAATCATATAACTTTTTTTTTGGCAAGTTTAAAATTAACTTAGAGACATACAAAACATATTCAATAATAATTCGTACGACATTGTAATAAAAACGTTTGGTAAAAAAACACCACAACTTCTTCACTGCAAATAATTTTTTTTAATTTAACTGGTAAGTTCTTTGTAAATTTATAAACCTTTGTAAAACAATTAGTAAATATCCTTTGTAAAATGTCTTTTTTGTAATGTTACAAGAGTCGCATTTCTACATAATACATATAAAAATATGTTATGGCCAGGAATCACTTTACGCCACGAAATCTAAGTTACAAACTTACATTAAGTGGAATACTAATAGTAAAAGTAATAACCATGGAATTTGAGGGGGGGGGAAGGTTTGAGTATTTTCTTTTAGTCCTTTTGTGTTTGGGAAACTTAATAGCTTCCAGGAAAGATAATAAGCTTGTACGATCAAGATGCTATGCGTAGGCTTCTTCCCCTGCACAGTTATATTTGTAACCAACCAAGCAGACTGCAATGATCATTTTCTGGTTTGCAATGCCAGTAACTGACAACACAACGTTCATAATAAAACAGCATATTCTACTATTTATACATCTTGTAAATAAAACTAGCACCACAAAAATATAATAACTAGTTCAAATTGAGCTCTTAAATTTGTGTTTCAATAATTCGTGCACAGAGAGACCTTTCCACAGCCCTTGAACACAGGCCTAAGAGCGGTGGGCAAACACTAAGAAAAACCGGATACTGGTTCGGTCCTTGAATGACCATTGAACTGAAACTAATGAATACTTTAAAAGGGAACAATACGCTAGAGATTTGCTCAGCTTATTTAGAGAGTGTTTATGGCCCTTCACAAGTTAGCTAATTTTGCGTGTGGCGCCATCGCATGGCCAGTCGAGTAACTTAACACTAGCTTTCAAACCTTAGCAGCCTAAAACCGGGATACTATAACTTCACGTCTCGCGTAACATTTTACAAGTGTCATGTTAAAGCAAGCCGGCGATACCTTAACTGGTGTGTTTCAATGAGACCTATCGCGATCGTTTCAGGCAACGTAAAACGTACTTTTGCGTACACAAAACCCTTGTCGTAATCTGGCTTTTGCGCGACACGTGATACGTGATTCTGTATTATGCGATCTTGCGGGACCAATCGCAATAGGGTTGGAGTTGTATCATACCTTATTTTCATGGTTTCGATTTTATTTTTACCACACGTCTTCTTGCGTATATAACCTAGGTATTTTATATTTTCCTTTTTCTTCCCTGATGTTAAACGGAAGGATAACATACGTTAAGCGACTTCCTGAACCATAGCTACGGACACCCGAATTTCGCGTAAAGATCACCGCACATGCTATATTTCAATACCCTACGGGCGTACCAGCAGATTTATTTTGCTTATTGGTGGCGTGTCGCTGTTAGGAGACATTGTATTACTTGACTGGCCAATCGGAATTATGTTACTCTGATGCTGCGCGTCTCTGATTCGCGGACAGACAACTACTTACGCGTTAAACCTAGATTATCCAATCAGAAACGTGGATCTGAGCTCAAGTGTTATGAAATACATCTGGTCGCGAAATGTTTTCGCGAAAATCCGGTGCCCCTAACCATGGGTCCATAATAGGTAAAATTTTAAATTTAATTCCGTAATAGTTAAGGAAATTTGAGGAAAAATGTTCAGAAAAATTAACTTTACTGCACATATAGGCTATATCGTAATAGTTGGTACACTGCAGAGATGGCATTAAGGCCGTAGGTCATCAGTAACTGTCAGTATTCAGGAACAAAGACTAAATCTGATTATTTTATCTGTAAATTCGGAAATAGACGGTTTATGCAACCCTGCAGTTTTCAGATTATATTCAACAGATGTATCAGAGCGCTTGCCTGTAGTACTTAATGTTTGCCACCATATTGCTGACATTAGTACATTCTAAACGAATTATTCAAGCAATTTAACTTTCCCAATCCCTCAGACAATTACTGGGCACGTATGGGTACGAATGAAAAGTCTGCGCGTCTCAGATATATTTCATTCTGAAGTTTGTTGCCATTCCCTAACTACTTCCAAAGTTTGTATACACCATGAAAGCCAAACTTCCGCTGTTCTTTGCAACACGAAAGAAGCTATAAAAGAGATACGCATGCACGAAGTTACAACATGAATATTCAAGGTATTCAATCTGAAAAAAATATCTCTTCCTTCAGACATTTTTATCCAGTACACAAAGTTTACGTGTTCACGCGAAGCATCGTAATGCAGCATCCGAAAGAACACTTCTACGTATTCATCAAAGTGTTAAGTGTTGCGTGCTACGTGTAACGTAAAGAGATTGTAAATTGGGCCTAAGAGGGTGAAACATATGCGCGCTGAGCTTCGCAAGGGTGATGGAGGAAAGAATTAGTAGTGTCTAGTGCACGCTAATGTCGCGTGCACGATGGTGACACGGCCTGCTGCCCTGTCTTAGGCCAAGAAACCAGCACTAAAACGCTTAGAAAATTTCTTGCTTCTTCCCTAAGTAACGCCTATTCCAGGTTTCTTCACACATTCTGAATCAAACCTTTGAAAAATCACCCAAATATATGACGTGTTTTATGGTTTCCTAAGTATACCATGTGTGATGAGCGTTATATGCCTACTACTGTTAACATAAATGTACCTTACTTTTGGTTAAATTGAACTTTTACTTAAATATTTTTTATGAATTTATATTATCATTAGAATGAATGAAAACAGAGATAAAATATTTGTGTTTGTAATGCCTTGAAAGAAATAGTTCTTATACAAAATATCACCACACTAAGTGCGCGTGATTGCGGTGCGTTGACCATTTAGTGCAATTATCTAGACTTGGTTAAGCTATGTCTGCACGAGGCGGAGGAATAGCCCGAAAGTAGAACTTCAGCAGGTCTTCAGAAAAGTTGGATGAAACCGTGAATGGACCACATTATTCATATTCAACACAATTAAATCGTATTTGCATTCCGTAACGGTGAACCCAGGGTTAGAAACAGCTGTTTATAGAAGACACCCGAGCTGAACGCGTCAACAAAATGGCGTCACTGGCCAAAAAATTGTCTGAAAAATTTACTAAAGGTGAGGTAGACCGATTATTCATCTTTTGTGCATGAACCTAATATTTGTCTACCGTCAAACCAACACGACTGTCAATGTTACATTAATTGAGAGATTTTGGCGGTTATTAACCACGAGGTCTTGAGAGCCGATGAGGTTGAAATGAGGTGAGAACGGAGTGGCGCCGGAATGCAAAGGCGGGGTAAACTGGAGATCTCTGAGAAAACCCGCCAACCAGCGGCATCGTCCGACACGATTCCCACTTGCGAAAATCTGGGAGGACCCAGATGGGGATTTCACCCTTTCAGTCACAGTGTCCTCTATCTGGGACGTTGCATATGAAGTGGCTTGAATTGTCTGCACTTTACACACCAGAACATACCGTCTAATGAGAAAGGTTTTGCTACGTGTGTGAGAATTCATTTGCTGCTGATACTATGTTCCGTAGCCTCATTAACCACTAGTGCCAGTAACATAAAGCACAGATAAATTTCTATTGGTCCCAATGTAAGACAAAGAGTCGTCTAGATATCAGTACAGTTCCGAACATAAGATTTGTTTGTTGCGCTACCTAATATTATATATTTACCTTTGACTGAAACGGTTAACCCGCTTCGCCTTGGCGGAAGGCGAGCAGACTAACCGCTCAGACAACGCGGCCCCTAACGTAACAAGGCCAAGAATGATGAACGTTACTTTTTAAATTTAAATTTTCGAAACTCGAGCCCTTTCATGTCAGTAAAATACTATTACCAATTCGAATGTACTATAATTGACTTAAATTTTTGTAAGAGAAAGTACGCAAACATCTCAAAGCACTTGTTTACATAAACCGTTTTCTAACCTCCAATCCTATCCACGTTGTTTTTGATAGTCGTTTTGGCAGAAAAGCAGTCGAATGTTGGAACACCGAGAGTGGTTACTGTCCACCAAAGGCGCGGACTCTTCGCCGTTCTCCCTCTACGTGCCAGGAAGTTGTCTGATAGCCATTCACCAATAATCCCTTGGCAACTTGCTTGGCGGGCGATGGTCCAACTAGTGGGGAATCTTTCGCACAAAGCAGTAGTAAATCGGACGAAAAAGCCGTTACAAAAACTCTCGTGGAGCCAGTTGGAGACTGCGTTTCTTCCACATAAAAGGACTTGCAACGTCATTTCGCTGTTCTTGACACGACCCAACTGATTGGCGTCATCGAAGAACTTGCTATCGACAGCGACGAAAATAACACAAGTGTAAAAGAAGGCTCCTAGCTCGAATCATGTTAGGATGTTTGCTTTTTTTCCTCTTTCCGTTTTTTTTGTGTGATGTTAGTTTTATCTTTCCGATCATAATAAGAGGCCTGGAATTTGGCGTCATTATTTGAAACAAGCTTCATTTAACTGGCATGAACATAACTGGGCAACATCCTTGGTTTGACTGGATGCCGATTTTATTCTATATTATTTACTTATGCGTTGGGTGGCTCTTGACGTTGGGGTCTGAAGAGCCGATAAGGGTGAAGCGAGGTGTGTATGGATACTAAGGAGGAGGGAGGAACCGGAGATCCCTGAGAAAAGCCACCAACCAGCGTCATCGTCCGGAACGATTCCCAAGTGCAAAAATTCGAATTCGACCCTGCAAGGAATCGAACCTTGGCTCTGGAAAAAAAAGAGTCCTCCAGGACGAGAAGAGTCATGCAAACTGCCGGTCAATGACAGCAGTAAAACGAGCATACAACACCTTCGAATTTTTCCTCCGCTAGTGTGACGGGGTATGCTCCATCACATATGTGAGTTTGTATTTTGATGTGTGATGTTTAGACGTTGTGGCTTTTTCAGCTGTACCTTGTGTCCTCTACGGTGCTCGACTCCTGTCGTCGCGTCTGCCCGCAGTGCACGACTGTTCGGTGGGTTGCAACGCAATGTGTGAAGGGGCCACCTGCTTGAATTATGCGAGATTGACTGGCTCTTGTAATTTGGTTTATTGAAAAGATTTTCAGTATAGAGCGCTCTGAAGCTGGGCGTGGTGTTTCTGTAGAAGGGGATGTGGGTGTAGGGGGCCACCGGGCAGTACAAAAGGGTTGTTGCTTAGGGAATTGAGGAGATCCCGTGTACCTAGATTTATATTAGGTTATTGAGATTAATAATTTATGGTTCTTTCCTTTACAGGCTATTTCCCCCCTTTAGAATCAGTAAAAGCTGGTTAGTGTTACACTGCTGACAATTGCCGGCAGCTAATATTTATTTTCTCTAAGTATTCAGGAATCCACTGTGTTTATTGGGTGGGCTATGGGGGAGGGGTTAGTTCCAATAGCACCTTTCTCCTACAAGATTGCAGCACCCTCTCCACTCTGGTTTAGCCAGTGCCAAACGTCACAATAGAAAACAAGATCCTGCCTCCCTTTTTACTTCTAGTATTTCTCTTCCCAGTTATAAAGAACATGGTTACTACCTATCTGTCACCTGTAGCATTTTTGATTAATGCATGTAACTATTTTAAATTATTCCTGTCGAAAGGGTCTTTACATTGCCTATGCCAGATTTTCCCTTTCTCTTATTATTTATAGGTTAAATATAGGTACACTTAGGGAGGTAGCCATGGCCCCAATTGCGGCCATGGCTGCCCAATCCTTCTCTGCCGCGATGCATGCCTCCTTGCATGGATTCCCTCTCCTGTGGGCGTAAGATGCTTAGTTCTGAGATGCATTTAGCTCCCGTCCGTATCTCGGATGTACATCAAAAACTTAGAATTAGGGCAGGTCAGGAAAAAAAATTGAATATAAGAGTTCATCGCCGAGTACCTGGGAGTCTCGGCTGGAAGGAGGAGTTTGTCATCAACTCCGGGACTCGGGTTGGCCGCTGATGAGGTGCTGCAGGAATGTCGGCCTACGAAGCAGAAATTAAGTACGATTTGGGACTCTGTTAATTTCTGACTGGTGAGGCGGGACTAAGAATGTTCTGCAGAATAGTGTGTGGGAACTTAGTCTCCGGCAGTGGTGCGTCAGGACTTAACAATATTTCTGCAGAGTAGAATGAGGGACTTAGAATCTGGCAGTGAAGAGTGGGACTTAGAAATTATCAGGCCGACTGAAGTAAAGAACTTGTTTCTTGCGGAAGCGCGTGGGGACTTTGCATTCGTTTGCAGGAACAGCGGACTTCGGTTTGGATGGCGGTTGTGGAGCTTAGCCTCAAAATTTTGTGAATGCGAGATTTTGATACTGAGAAGAGGGGATTCAGGACTTGGACTTGCGGACGTAGTTGGTGATCTGGGACGTCGGGAATATTCAAGAGTATAAATGAGATTGCTCTGTATTTGTTGCGGATAAGCATGAGGACTACCTACATCTTATGGGTGTACCGTCGAGGGCAATACCGTCAGGCTCAGATGTTTTGTGATGTGGTGTGCAGGTGATTGCGTATGGAAAAGGGAATAATTATGTATTGCGGTTGGGATCCTTTTCTTATATAGAACAAAGGCATTGGCGATAGTTTCAATAAGAATTGCTGTTCTTTTTAAAATATGATATGTATTCCGTAATATCTAATTTTTCTGAGAAAATAGCTCGATGTTTTAAATATGTATTATGAAATCTGAAATTTCATTTGTGAACTATTTTGAAAATCCAAAGGTTGTATATGCAAACATCCAATTGTGATATATAATTTGAAAATTGAAAAAAATGTGTCAGAAGGAAAAGAATATGCGACCAAAATTAAACTAAACAAAAAACTAAACACTGTTTTAAACATTTGTGTGAACACCCACACATACTGGTCACAAGATAAAGTAACTCTGAATTACTAGGGTTTAAAAGGTTGTGTCATATATGCTTCCCATTCCCGTCCTCTTCCTTGATAGTTCTAGTTGTTGGCAGTCGGAGGTTGGGAGGGAAATTGTGGCGGTTTTGAGAACCAGTCACACTAGGTCAATAATGCAAATATCTCAGGTCACTTCTCGTAACATAGTGAAGCATTGGTTCATAACAAAACCTATGTAGAGTTCTGTACCTAAGTTTATCCTACAAAAATGTCGATCCTGTTTTTTTTTTAAATAAGATTATGTGTCATTGCGAATTAAGTCCTTTGATATAAACCGTTGGTATATTCTGTACCATATAAGAAGGCCACTTTTTGACAGCTCGGCGAAAGTACCGCCACTGTTTACATCTGACTACGTATCCTTCCGCCATCAGCTGGTCCGTCACGTCGGGGCTGTATTTTTTATCAACAGGCTGTCAGCTAATCCAATTCTCATTGTACTGTAATGCTAAACAAATTTTAAGATATTTTAGGACTGACATCTGTCTAAAAATATAAGTAGGTTATAAAAGTAAAAATATAAAATGTTAGATATGTGATAACTCTTTTTTAATTTGTCCGAGATAGTGAATTTGGGTTAAAATTGGCGAGACGGTCTGTTGTAACTATTATTACACTTTGGACGTTATAGCTAATATATTCGAGTTGGAAATATGTGACGTGGAATAANTATTTTTTATCAACAGGCTGTCAGCTAATCCAATTCTCATTGTACTGTAATGCTAAACAAATTTTAAGATATTTTAGGACTGACATCTGTCTAAAAATATAAGTAGGTTATAAAAGTAAAAATATAAAATGTTAGATATTTGATAACTCTTTTTTAATTTGTCCGAGATAGTGAATTTGGGTTAAAATTGGCGAGACGGTCTGTTGTATCTATTATTACACTTTGGACGTTATAGCTAATATATTCGAGTTGGAAATATGTGACGTGGAATAACGTTAGAATTGCTTAAAAACTATTCACGCGTGTCTACGGAATCAAGGAGATGGGTTTCGAGAGAACAACATGGCGTATAATTTACGTAGACGAACGATTACCGGCCGAATATAAGTGACTTGTACTCCAAATCGTTGTATATGAAATAAATGTTACTTTAAAAATTATGCAGAGCTCGTGGAAAAATATAACTATTGGCAAATGTTTGTAAATTCGTTATATATCACGCAGGAAAGAGATTCATTTCTGGCAGGTAATAGCTCGCAGAATATCCGATAGATAGCGCGCAGCACGTCACGACGAAGTTTTGAGTAACTCTCTTTATGGTCAAAAGATGGCGTATATTTTAAAATTGATAATTCTTATGTTACGGGCTGAAAATACATTTAAAATTCGTGTCGTTTCGTCAAATTATTAGAAAAAATAATTCAACAATATTATATAATATTTCTGTATGCTTTTGGAATTAATATCATGGACGTGTTGAAAGCAAGGTTTGAGGTGGATTATAAGACGTGAAAAAGCTTTCTGAAGTTAGCACAACTTCAGAAAACTTTTCCACGTCGTATCGTTCTATTGTACATTTCATTTTGATCACCTAATCATAACTACATTATCACGAAGTTTAGTTTTTAACACTAACAACCACTGTTTTGTGATCACATAAAATAAAATGTATTAATTAAACTTGGAACTCTTTCTTATCGCGTATTTTCTGCTTGTCTGATGTGCGTTGGCAGTGCACTCAGAATAGCCAACATAATATTAACTTTTGTTCGTTCGTGCATCAGCTGATAGAGGATTTTCTAAATGGCACTTTGTTTGTTTCGTATTAGTCAATTGCCACTCACTGACTGTCAGAAAGTGGCCTTCTTATACGGTATGGACCATAGCCATGTCACAGATGTATCTATTAGTAGAATAATATAGTATGTTTTGGTGCAATGGGACCTCGGAGCGGAAAACGGAGCTGTTACTGCCCTGTCATTCCAAACCCCCAGCGACAATTTTTCTATAAAAATTTCCCTTATTTCCCTCAAAATGAATTAATTTTAACTCAAAATATCCCTTTTTTCCCTAACATATTCCCATTTTTCCCTAAAAAAAACCACCGATCCCACAGCTGCAAAAACGATCCCCCGAAAGGCAATTTTCGATCAATAGGACAGATTATTAGGGGAAAGTTTTCAAGGGCAGAAAAGTAGTGGCCAAATTGGTTTTAAAGGCATAGAATATGCCAATAAGGTACAATGGGTCCAGGGTCAGGAGTCAGACCTTACCATCAGCCATCTTGGTTCAGTCAGCCATATTGTTCGCCATATTGGATCCAGATGACCTTGAGCTTTGACCTTAACCCCAGTGACATTTGACCTTAAACCCAAAATTCTCAAAAAACATTACAAATTCCCAAAAAACCCAAAAAATTCAAAAATCCTAAAATATGTATAAAAAATTATTTTAAAATGTATATATATAAATTGTAAAATTAGAATTTAGAAGTTTTTGGCATAGAGGGTACGAGGGACTGGAACAAACCAGCCACCATGTTATGACAATACCCTACTGCTTTTTGGACCCAGGTGAACTTAACCTTGACCTTAACCTTGACCCTATAACTGTGACCTTAGATAAACTTGAAAACAAAAACCTCGATAAAGAATGGTAAAAATGGAATAAATTCGTAGTCAGTAAGCATATAACATTACTGACAATTACCACCATATTGGATCCCAGTGACCTCGACCTTTGACTTTAACCAAGTGACCTATGACTTTAAACCCAAAAATTCACAAAAAATCCCAAAAATGTCCTTAAAATTTATAAACAATATTATTAAATATTAATTTTTTATGATTATTTTTAATAATTTGAATTTTTGGAAGTCTTCCACAGCATTATGACCAGCAGACGACAGAACCTTCTCATATTAATCACATTGTATTAACATTCTCCTGCCCAACCCACCCACCTTTGTGCATTCTGACGAATGCACTCCACCCAAGACTAGTTCCTGGCGAGATTGACTGAGTCCAAGATCAGCTACTGACAAGACCAGTTCCTGCAGAACTGACTAGACCAACCTGCCGAATTACCCATATATACAAACGATGATGGACATTCTCGAACAAATCCTCTGATAAGAGTCTCGTAGCTAACCTCATCGCACAAAATCTTCGCAAAATTTTTGCAAAATATTTCTAGCACAGTTGATCATACCAAAGGGTCACAATAACTTGACAAGCCAAATGACCGGGCCAACCAACTAGCTGCTAAACATTCCTCAATAATAATCGTCATATTTCATTCGTTCGCCATATACGGATCTAGCTATAGCCAATCTCCTGCACACACCCACATAAATTTTATCTAAAACCGACTCTCGTTATCGATTGTCTACACCAATGAATTAATAAGTCTTTCAGAGAAGCAGAAAGAACCGTATAAGAATTTAAACACACACACAATTATACACGTAATTTTTTATTTATTTTTAAATGTATATTCTATCTTTGTAATTATATTGCACATTCGATCTTCACATTTCTCAGATGTTTACAAATCATAGATAGTTGTCAACAATCTCATCAATACAACCCCGATCTTTTAGTTCATCGATTATTGAAGATATCTCAACAATTCCTAAGAGATCCCCGCATTTCTGCAGGAAAATCAAATATCTGAGTCTATCAACAATTTTATTCGGGTTTTCGGAAAATATGTTACGAGCGTTCTTGACGCCTTTTGCCTTCTTCACCCAACTTATTGAAGGAAACTCGTTGGCGAAATGCGTGGGAACATCGAGAGAATCATCATACTTCTCATCAGATACTTCATCATCGCTTAGTCTTAGGCATCATCAATGCTGTCTTCATGAACTTCTTCACCCTTCACCTTCTGTTTCATTCTCAATTTCAATTTTACTTTTATTTGTTGGAGTCACATGGTCATCATCAGTATATAGAGACGCCAAAAATATTTTTAAGTTCATCGACTTCACACGAAAGTCTTGAAAGTGTGCATTCCACACAAACCTACTCTGCTGCACTCATTCCATATTTAGCACTAATTGTTTCATAATTGTGGCCTTACGAATCAGTACCAATATGGCCGCCACTGCTTTGCCCTCGAAAACTATCCCCCCAAATCTGTCCGATGGATCAAGAATTGTCTTTTGTGAAATCATTTTTGAGGAGAAAATGGGAAGTTTTTTTAGGGAAAAAAGAGAAATGTTGAAGGGAAAAGGGAAATTTTGAGGGTAATTGAGTCAATTTTGAGGGGAAAAAGGAAATTGTTAGGGGAAAATGGTTGCCGAGGGATCGGAATGACAGAGCATGAGCAGTTAAGATTTCCGGTCCCAGGTCCCGTTGCGCCAAAACATACTATACTATACTACTCCCATTCTAACCCAAATGGACACAATAGTGTGCTTAACACACACGAAATTTACTTTTGGTCAGTACTGTACACGTTGAGGCACNAATAGTGTGCTTAACACACACGAAATTTACTTTTGGTCAGTACTGTACACGTTGAGGCACAATTCCCAACTATATTGCCTTTGGGTTAACGATTCGTAAACCTTGCTAGTGGCCATGTCGTCCGGGCTTCCGTTTAGCAAACTAAGGTGGGCTCACAACCATCCGTCGCATGCGTCTGTCGCCAGTCCGTCCGGCGTTCACGTGATCTTCGACCGTACGCCGGGAAGTTGTTTTACTATCCTTCCATCCATCAAATATTTCCCAAACATTAAGTTTTGACTGACAACGGATTATCCACCGTCTTCTGACGATATTCCATAGAGGTGAATACGCACTTTTAAATAAAATTCAAGGCGGTGGATATGTGTATACTTATCTCTGGTGGTAAATACAGGAATTTAAAATGTAAACGGTAATTAAGTATAAATTCTTATCACGAAAAAAATATTTTTTTTTATGTCTCTGTCTTGGAAATGTATTTTCTACATAAATATACACCTTCAACTTAGGGAAGATCATGATGTTAATATGTAACACTGTAATTTTGCAGTACAGAAGTGTTGATGGAGGACGGATTGTTGTGAATCGCTCTCAACTGACGGAAGAAAACACAGACGGATGGCTGACTGACATACAGGCGAATAACGGTTGCGGCGAACGTTTATGAATCAGCCTTAGTCAAACGGCGCTCAAAGGTAATTGACATTCCGCGATATTGCTGGCCAGTCAGTCAATTCCGTTAGCGTGTGGGGCTTTATTTAGAGATACGAGGCACGGTTCTGCTTCTGTATCGCCAAATATTCTGTGGCCACGTACACTCCCCTGTACTGCACTGACACCTGTTAGAGCAGCGACGGAATACAGGGATAAAATTAAAGGGAGAACCCCGATAAAACCCGCCGACAAACGGAAACGTCTGACAAGTGAAATTACTTGGATTGATCGTGGATTGATGAAGAAGATTTAAGAAGCACCAGGACCAAATCTTCTTTCGGTGAAAGGAAATATATGCTTTAAAAGCCAGTCTAATGTGGCTGCCATTCAAGTGGCACGAGAAAGGAAAGACAAAACTGTCTTCGTATTTCCTGTTGAACACACCACACAGCGGACAAATTTAGTTTGTGTCCACATATGCCTGCTACTTTTGATTTTATGAAATGATAACCGGTTATTTGGTTTGAGAAATATTAGTTGAAAGTTTGACCATATGACTAAAATTCGAAAGCTAAGTATAATTNTAACCGGTTATTTGGTTTGAGAAATATTAGTTGAAAGTTTGACCATATGACTAAAATTCGAAAGCTAAGTATAATTTAAAAAAAAAACAACTTTGAAATATAATGTAAAATTAGGTATTCGCTTTTTTTGGTACTAAGTTATAGTAGGTTATATTATGTAAAATCAATACACGACAACGAATCAGGAAATACGTACCTGCAAACTTCCGGTTTCAAATATTTGTCGTAAGAAAGAACACCTCTGTGACAAATTGAGTGATTAGTAAACTCAAAACATGATTTTCTCATTATTCAATAAAGTTAAAATTTATAATTTTTTTTCACAGCTATGATATCAATGTTTCCGTGTTACGATAAAAGTAACAGGAAATTCAATTTGCGTAATTATTACAGTATTGATCCGACAGAACGTTTGATTGAATTTTACTACGAACGTCAACATTTTTCGTGTTGCTGGATTGACTTACCATAATTTCGAGAAGAAACTTTATTAAAATAACCATTGAAAAGTGTTGAGCAATAATTATTNTGATTAAAATAACCATTGAAAAGTGTTGAGCAATAATTATTCAGTTTATCACAATTTCGATTCACATGATTTATTTCGGTTAAATATTTTCCAAGTACAGATGAGTTAGTTTGTTAATATTTATATAATTACAATATAATATTTGTAGCAAGTTTTTTTCTTGTCAAAAACTCCAAAGGGTTATTTTTTTTAATATTACTGTAAGGAAAACTAGGCACCTAGAACTCTATGTCAGAAAAATTAAACAGTAAGAGGAAATGGGAGCTTTTGGTTTGATCTCATTGGTGTTCAAAAATTTGACGGGTGTATTCCGCCGACGGGAAAGAATTCTGCCTAATTTTCAGATTTAAAAAAATTTTCTGTTGTGTTTTATTGGAGCGATTGCGAAAGAGTCCGCAATCTCACGTCGTTTTCGTTGGGTCTCAAGTATTTTCTCGTCGCAGCTACTTCCAACCGCAAGCGACGACGTTTAAAAGTGGACGAAGTTAATGCGAGTTAGCGAGTGCGCCGTTCGCGCACATTCAACAGGGATCGTTAGCAAAACGAAGTTATGAAGTTGCAAAAAAAAAAGAGTCGAAAGGTGGTTCGTGGCGAGACGGTAAATGATGCCTTGGGGAGGGGGGTGGAAGAAGAAAACGCGCTGACTAACGAACTACAGCGCGCTCTGCTCTGAGTGGGCATGTAGACGACTCTTAGCTACACTGTTAAAGAAAATGTCCATAAAATTACAGAAAATGCCGGTTACAAGATACCCAGACATCTGCAATAAAATGCGGTCTCTTCGTTTTTTTTAAATAACGTTCTCTCCGTAAATTTCACACAAATCCCCGTGAATTCACGAAACATGCCCACAAACTTGCAACTTTGTTTTCTTTTACTTCCACTCTTTTAAAAAAAGGGGAAACAAAAAAAAACGTTTAACGCTCGTTATGTGGGTGAATCACTGCGTATAAAACGACTATAAAAAAATTATGGTGACGGGATTTGAACTTGGAAAAATGTATTGATAGTTTAAAACCATGTCCACTCATCTACTATGCTTCTACGTAAGGTGACGTTGTAAATAATATACTTATTGAAAAAATGCACATACCCCTTAGTGTCTAGTCATTTGAGGGTATGTGCGAAAATGTTTTTTTTTATTTCAGTTTTACAAACAGGGGTATTAAAAAGAGTTTTATTTACGTGATATATTTCACTGTGTATAACAGAGAAATTAAAAAACAAGCTAAATATTATTTTGTCATGTAGTGGAATGTGAACACGAATCGAAATATTAACAATCAATCACTCGAACCATTCACCTACCACACCTTTACACGAAGTATTTCGTAAATAGGGATTTTACATGAACGTGACAAACGCGGCTGTCGAAGTTTCACTTTTTGTTAGAGCGCTTGCAAAATTTTCTGTTTACAAAACAAGGTTACGAAAATATCGTTTTATTTTCGTCATGTGTGTATTTCACTGTGTATACATAAGGTTTTCTCCTGTAGCAGAATTTGAACAAGAATCAACGAATTGGCACTCCATGAGTGGTTCGCCACTCACCTACTTCTATTTTACACGAATTAGTATTGTTAAGATGAAATTGTAAACTCCTCAGTTATCTGAATCGTTCGTGTCTCAGAATCGAAGCCATAAGAATACGAAGAGCTTCCGTATTTTATATTTACGGAGCTTAATCCCGTTATTCGTCATTACGGAGTGGCTTCCGGTAAATTAACTCTACAAATCAGTAGAAGTTCCCGCAAATCTATAGAAAGTTTTAACAGTACATAGCCCCACNTAACACAAAACAAACCGCGCATAAATTGATAATCAATAACGCCTGGTCACTCCTACAAGCCGCGGTGGCTCGGAAACGGTCAGTGCTGACCTCGCAGGCAGGTCTGGATACCCCGACACTCGCCGCTCGTCTGTTTCAGGAGCAGGAGTCACTACCACCTGGGTAGACAACAGCACAGAAGCGGAGTGGCGTGGGAGCACACTCGCCCGCCGATTGGACGCGCGAGGCTCCGGTGCGGGACTCGCGCCTGATTGGCTGTTGCGCTAGTGGGCTGCCGGCTGGCATGCCAGTTACCAGGCGCTGTTTGGAGAACGGCGTTCCCGACATGTTGCCCGCCGGCGACGTCGCTTTGACGGCGCGCACCACAAATGTTTGGTGCAGAAGTCAGTGTTCCACTCCTCAGGGTATGTAGCTGGATGCTGCTCTTACCATACAGAAACACAATTCATAAGCTCCATTGTCTATGCTACTTATAGTTAGGGGCAGGNTAAGCTCCATTGTCTATGCTACTTATAGTTAGGGGCAGGGATATTTCGCGAAAATATTTCGAGACAAGATACACTCCAAAGCACTGTAGGGTCGTCCAGCTTCTTTGATTGGCTAAAAAAGTGTTCTGGCCCGTGTTTACCGTTTGCGCACGAATTACGAGGGTTAAGTGTCGGAGTTACTTAGTCCTGGGTGGCTTGGTCAAAGACGGACACGGCACCAGCAGCCAATGGAGGTATAACAACAGCTGAGGTGAGTATATAGTATTGAAGTCTACTGTGTGCTCCGATTTTTACGCGAAAAGTCACTGGCCCTACTTATAGTGAGTGAGTGAAGATACTTGGGCGGCTCTTAACATCGAGGTCTTAAGAGCCGTCGAGGGTGAAGATAAGTGAATATCGAGCAGCGCCGGAATGCAAGGGCGGGGGAAACGGGAGAAATCCCCGAGAAAACTCGCCGACCAGCGGCATCGTCCGGCATGATTCCCACATGGAGAACCGGTTGACCTATGTGGGAGGCGTGTAGACTTACTACTACACCACCGCGACCCCCTAAGTTACTTTTAGGTGTTAGAGTTAGGGACATCTGTTTCCCGTGAAAAGATTCCACGTTCAGTTGCACTCAAAAACTCTTTATTTCAGGTCCTCTTTTGTGATTGGATGATGTTGATCGTCATGTGACTTAAGTCTCATCCCGTGAATCACAGACGATCACATCAGCTGTAAGTGAATTCTGATTAGCTCAGGAATGTAAGAAACTGTCTCCTCACAAAGACACACGGTCAGTTATCGAAAGGAAAGCAGCAAGTGTGCACGTTTTATCTAATGTCTGATGTGCGCATGAATATTTAATGAATATTTAAGCGTAAAAGAGGTTGTATTGGTTAGTAAAGAGCTTATTAAAGTCGCAAGGTGTTATGCTTGAAGCCTTATCAGGGGACTGCTTACAAACTTGACGCCTACAGCGTCCCTATATTTTATTTGTCCGTACCACGCTCTAACGAAGCTCGCAGGCGAACGACATCAATCAGGATTTAGGGCCTGGCAGCCGTGACGAAGGGAACGGCGCCAGATCGGCCCTACAAGACGACCATTTGCATGGGAAGGCGGACATGCGGGAGAATAGCGTCACGGTGTGGAATCAGGTGACAGCGGGAAGAACACGAAGGCAGCGGCCAGGGGGAGATCCCGAAGTATTCCCACAACGCCGAACAAACAACAAACCTCCAGCTAGAATAGAAGGACAGACGCCAGACTCCGCGAGCAGGCAGGAACGGCGAGACGTATTTATGACCTCGCCAGGCTGTGCTTTGTCCCAGGCTTTCGACCACAATAAAAACCGAGAGAGCGTTTGGACGAACGCAACGAGAGGCCCCTTTCAATTATTTCCGCACGGACAGAACGGAGTGCTGAAACGAGTAAACCAGAACAAAACAGCAGACGCTGGACCCAAGTATGGAGCTGGAGTACACGCCCGCGGTTGATTACCCAGGGGGGC